>CAAE01014615.1:270747-283739 GCA_000180735.1 Tetraodon nigroviridis
CTTCTGCTCCGGTTTGACTGGCTCTTTCTGATCCAGCAAGATCAACCAAATTCTAAATGCAAATAAGCAAAAATACTCAGCATGTATAATTTTACACCTAAACAATTATGCACCAATGAACAGGCTTACTAAATGAGACACAATGATGGCTCCATCAGCATTTTCTCCAGAGGCAGGGTCACTCCTTTCTCGACTTTCAAGAATCTAAAAAGAAAAACAAAAAACAATATAAAACAAAAAACATGAGAAATCCATAAAAACCGACATGTTCTTGTACGCGATGCTCCTCACCATTCGGAAAATGGTGTGTGAACGACTGCTCCGCTGATTCATTTTGGTCTTTCCATAATGTCGGTTCTCTAGACATCATCAGAGCAGAGCGTACATGTTGGATTTTACAGCCATAAAAATATGTAAATCACAAAAAAATGAATGAATAAAGCACTTTACTTTCTCCTTTACTTATCCAAGCTAGGGCCTGAGCAGGAGTTGTCACCATTTCCTCCGTCAAATCAGCCACAAAGATGTTTTTCTGCAAAAATAAATAAATAATATACATATATTAAAAAAGAATGAATACAACACAGGGATGACTCAGGTGTTCTAACATTAGCTGCTTCAGTAAATATCAGGTTTACAGCTACAGTCATTAAATAATCCATAAGACAGCTGAAACATTTTTATCTCCCGTTCCTTCTCTCGCCCCCGTACATTGATGGTCTCTCGGATCTCCAGCGGTTTTCTTTTCCAGCTGTCCACAAGTAGATCTGTTACGGTCTCATTGTAGATCTCCATGTAGGACACTCGGAGGAGAAACTCTTTCTTTGGGCACTTTGAACAAAATAAAAGCATCAGTCAGAACAACCAGAATGTGTACTAAAAAATGAACAGGTAAAAAGTGGGCCATTCATTACATTTTTGATGGTCTGGAATACATCTTCCACGGCCAGAGGGATGACACCAGGAATGTGCCCACCGCCCATCATGGTGAAGGTTTTTCCAGAAGACGTCTGTCCGTATGCAAATATGGTTCCTGTGGATCAGACACACATGGTAAATACATGTAGCAGCGTGTTACTGAGTCCTTTTTTAAATTACAGACCATTATATCCTTCGACGGAGGACACAACCAGAGGCTTGGCAAAGTCCTGGTACAGCTGACTGGTCGTTTCCTCAGCAGTAAAGACTCGATCTGTCAACATCCAGGATGGTTATTACCAGCTGAAAATTCTATACACAAACGGAAAAAGTTTAATTTGCAATAGAACTGACCAAAACTGAAACTCCGCGAGGGGGAATTGCCATCATCGGTCAGATGAATTGAATTAGAATCAGCTTTCCAGAACAACTGAACCGATTCTGTACTTTCTGTTGAAATCTGCTCCCTAAAACAGAAAAAAACAAGAATATGAGGCAAGGAAGGTCGGCAAAGATGCTGCAGCAAGGCAAGTTTACCCTTTGTAATTAATTCCTTTTAATTGTTTTTAGAATTAACGCTAGGTTCCAGTGGATCGGACAGAAAGTAATCAAATGAAATGGTTTAGAAAGACTGAGATGAAAACAAACCAATAACGGGATCTTCCCGAAGCGCTTTGAAAACCTACCTCGCAATAAGCGGACGGACTCGAACGCAGACTTTGACAGCATCCTCTGCCATTTTTCAGTTTCGAGATGAAAGGGTAAGATCTAAAATAAATTATCTAAAAATGTTTACGGACGACTAACACAGCGACCAGCTCCTAACTGAAAGGACTTCCAAAATTCAAATTTTGGAAGTCTTTGTTTTGATTGGACCACGTCACCGGAGGAGCTTCTTCTTTGTGGGTTTTCTTGGCGGTTGGCAAGCAATGAGCCGGTGCATTACTGCCATCTATCGGACGGACTAAGTCCTGTCATTTAATTCCAATAGTTTAGTTTAAATTTCATTGATTGTTGCAGTTAATCGCTAAAACATATTTCTGGAAAAAAAAAAACATCAAGAGGCAAAAATTCTGTTTTTAAATGCCAGCTTTTAGTGAATTGTTTATGATAGGGATGACATCATGATTATATATTGTTTGGTTTGGTTTAACGTACGTCATCACCCTGCGCCGAGCACAGCACGACAAGGCAGAAAGCATGGTGACTGGTTGGATGTCTGTTTTCTATCCGTTTATTTCCACAGTCTGTTTTCACAAGCTGTTACTTAAAATAAAAAATACTCGGCGCATACATGTCGCTCTTTCTTGTAAACAGGTAGGTTTGACGTTGTTTTTGCAAACAAAACTAACTGTTTCTTGTTTACGTGCCAAATTTAAAGTACTTTCTGCTTTCTGAACCTCAGTTTAAGCTTAAAAGCTAGCATTGCATTACAAGAATAAAACACAGGAAAGTAATTTAAGATTTTCTTTCATTAAGTTAAAATGATTTTTCGTTAAAGGCCAATGCTATTAATTACACGGCTTTACATATACCTGAATGTTTTAGTAAAAATGAATATTTTATTTCTATTGTCGGCAGATACCTTGGCGAGGATGGCGATGAAGAAAGCCCCACAAAGGAATCACATTCTCAGGCATTACTGCTTAAATTACAGCAAAAAGCAAAAGAACGGCAAAGAAAGAATTTGGCAGAACACACAAATAAGAAGACTATTAAAAATAAAAACAAAGCTGGCAGTCAACATCTTCAAAAGGACAAAAAGAGGAAATTAGAATCTGATACTGAGGAACCGATCGACAGTAAAGAAGAAAAAGAACGGAAGGAAAGAAGACAGTGCAGAAGTGACGGTAAAGGACACTGTTTTTGGAGGTGTGTAATTTTACTCATTGATCATAGATAAGATTTATGTCATTAAGAGATGAAGTTTACTGTAAAAGGTACTTGCTAAGATTGTTTGTGTATTTTGGTGGAATCAACTGAAGGTTCTGAAGATGTTCAGGAAAGAGAAGAAGGCACGAGACAAGCTGGAACTGCGGATAAGAGCGACCCTGGATTTGCTGTTCTGGGAGGATTTGAGAGCGAGCCTGTGGCAAAGGTGCCAACATCCCTGACTCCTTCACAGGGGTCAGTCGGCGTTTTCAGCGCTGCTGTTGTGTGCTGCTGCAGGTTCGCCGAGTGCTGCCGCAGTGGCTCGCTCATCCTGACGTCATCCAGAGAGACATTAAAGGACATTTGGTTCCTGTGTGTAACGTTGCGGGACTTTCTTCTAATCTCATTAACAAACTCCATCATAATGGAATCGACCATTTTTTCCCAGGTGAGAAGCTGACTAGAGAGAATTTCTGACCATTTTTATGATGTTATTCCCCAGAGTGCTGTTGCAATTTTTTTCTTTTCTTTTTGGGAAATTAGGGTGTAAACTGCATGTGGGTTTATCACTGAAACACTGATGAAGCCAGGAACCCATTTTATGATTGTTTTCAGTACAAGCGGAAGTCATTCCAGCCATCTTGGAGGCTGCACAGCAGGGGCTGCTGATTGGCCGAGGTGGCTACAGGCCCAGAGATATTTGTGTGTCTGCACCAACGGGCAGCGGAAAGACTCTGGCATTCGTCATACCTGTAGTACAGGTGAGGTGATGTGCAAGCATTAATATATGTGTAGTAGCAAACAAATGCAAGTGGAGAGTGCAGATTTACTCGGCACGTTTGTGTTTTAATCAGGTTCTCATGCAGCGTGTCGTATGCCACGTCCGGGCTTTGGCGGTATTGCCCACCAAAGAGCTTGCTCAGCAGGTGGGACCTTTGACAAACACCACAACAAATAACTAACTTGAACAATTTGCCTTTTAAAGATCTCACCTAATGTCTTCTGCCATTCAGGTGTACAAGGTTTTCTCTGCGTACGCAGAAGGAACCTCTCTGAGAGTTCTGGTGCTGGCAGGTCAGAGGAGTCTCTCAGCTGAACAAGCTTCACTCTCGGAATACAGGTAATGTTTCCCTACAAATGTGTCAGGGCCGGCTGATTCAACTACGCAAAGAATTGAGGAGGAAAATCCATAAGCAGAAAAGGTATTGATGCAGCTCTGTGTGAACTTTGTTTTGTTGTCTAGGGCTGGCGTGAGGCGAAGCCAAGCAGATATTATAGTAGCAACTCCGGGTCGGTTAGTTGATCACATCAACAAAAAGTCTGGGTTAAAGTTGGACCAGCTCAGGTTTCTGGTGAGTATCAAAGATCCGGGGTGCGTGAGCTTCCTTCACACCTTCCTCCTGTCACGCAGATCATTGATGAAGCCGACCGTATGATTGACAGCATGCACCAGGCTTGGCTCTCTCAAGTTGTCAAGGCGACGTACGGGACAGGAGGTGGACGGGAGGCGTCCTCGATCTTCAGCCGCTCTGAGGCAGCGTGTGCCACTGCAGCAAGGTTAATCGACGTCTTCGTCTGTGCCTGTGCCTCTGCCCCCAGTGCTGCGTTGTGTGATTTTCAAACCATGACGTTTGCGTCTAGTTTTTTGCTTGAAAACGGGTAATAATTAGGTCAAAATTGCAATGCTGCAGTTTCTAAAGGGAATTTCGCTTTTCGTGGCGTTTGTCCTCTCAGTCTGTCTCCTCCTCAGATGCCCCTGCAGAAGCTGCTGTTCTCTGCAACACTGACCCAGAACCCAGAGAAGCTGCAGCAGCTGGACCTCCACCAGCCACGGCTCTTCAGCTCCACCCACCGCCAGGCAGACGCCACCGTGCCTGCAGCTCAGAAGGCAGAACGCTTCGACTTCCCGCAGGGCCTCTCGGTAGGTGCGCTGCAGGACGCAGGCAGAATGAGCTTGTCACGGTTGCTTTTGTTAACGCCGCTCGCTGTATGGTTTCAGGAGTTTTACGTTCCCTGTACATTAAGCAGAAAGCCCCTCCTCATCCTCCACTTCATCCTAAGGATGAAGCTCAGCCCCATCCTGTGTTTCACCAACTCCAGACAGGCTGCTCACAGGTTGGGGAGCGCCGAGCTTTGACGTGTTTCCGATATAAAGCTGTTCGGTTTGAGCAGACATGTTTCATCGGCAGACTTTCACTCCTGGTTAAACTGTTTGGAGATGTTCAGGCGGCTGAGTTATAATCCAGACTGTCTCCTGCTGTGAGGAAGAACACGCTTAAGGATTTTCAACAAGGAAGCATCCAGCTGTGAGTTCTAGCATCAAAAAAACGAGGGCGTCTCCATGGCAACAGTAGCTAACGATAGGCTAGCGGTCCGGACACTCATCCATCATCCATGACGTCAGCTGTTTAGAGTCTGCCTGCGTTGTCACCCCAAAGTTATTGTCACCCTGATTTCAACCTTTAGGGTCCATCGGGGCAGGTTTGTGTGTGCCAAATTGGCCCCGTAAGTTAGGTGAAGGTGACGATGGACATATACAGTGTTGGATGTTAAAATGTTAATGTTCTCATCCCAGACTTGATTTGATCCTTCCTTCTGTAGGTTGATCAGCACGGATGCAGCTGCCAGAGGAATCGACATCAGTGGGGTCAAGTGTGTGGTGAACTATGATGCGCCGCAGTATGTCAGGACCTACGTCCACAGGTAGAGAGCACTGCTGGTCCTGTCCCCGTCGCGTCCTTCTGCATCACCATGTCTGCCTGCAGGGTTGGAAGAACTGCAAGAGCAGGAAAATCAGGACTGGCTTTTACCTTTCTGTTAGGAGTTCAGGTAAAACACGCCTGCACAAACGAATCTTTTAATACGTTTGACAAGTTTCCTCTGCGTCTTTAGGAGAAAAACTTCCTGAAGATGGTGATGGATGCAGGAAGTCCTGGTATCCAGAAGCAGATTGTCAAATCAGAGAGCCTGAAGGGGATGGAGGGCCGCTATGAGCGGGTGCTGCAGGAGCTGGCTGAGCGCATCAGGGTGCATATTAACGCTTTGTTTTACCAACTGCAGCTATAGCAGGACACATTTCTCCTGAGAGCAGTAACATTATCACCCCTGAGAGCTGTCTGTTTTTGTGCAGGATGAAAAAACAAAGTAGGAGGTCACAACTGGGTTTGACACAGTCGTCAACGCTTGGAGGCTGTGAAGCTGAAGCCTGAGGGTCCATGTGATGCATGAAAGCAGCGCAGGACTCAAGTCATGTAAAATACTCCCAGAAAAATGACCAGTAACTTATGCAAGTGTGTGTGACCTGTACAGAAAAAATATTAAATAAGCCAGTTTCACCAAAAGATCCACCTGATGCTTGTCATCATTTCCACCCATTTACATCAACAGTAGGACGCAGCTGTGTGTTTTAGTCCCATTTGGAGCTTTTCCTCCGTGTGGATCTTTCTCCGTCGCTGTCGATGGCTTCATACAGCTGCTGGTCGTTGTCCTTCATGGCGTGCAGGTAGCCCAGGTAACCCACGCACAAGGTGATGGCCACTAGTCCAAACGCCATCACAGGTTTGTTCTGCAACGCAAATCGATTAGGGGCACATTAAAAACAAGTTCTGAATATGGGTCCAATCATTAGACAATTTAATCATTAGACAATTTAAGCTATTTAAACCAGTAGTCTTACGGGTTTAATGAAGAGTTCAGGGTTGACGGCTCGAAACAAGGTGGTGGTCCGCACGCTCCTGAGTCCGGGGTTTCTGTAGCCTTTTTCACCCAGATTCTGATTCCCTTTGTCCGCGTCTTTATCCGACATGTTGTAAAAATAGTACAACGCCGCTGCTGAGGAATAACGCTCAGGTCTAAAATGAAGCGTTATGTGGGTCCGACGAACGCAGCCATGTCTGAAAGTCACCGAGACCGCGAAGAAAACGAGCGAGGCCTTTCCGACACAGCGACACCTGGCGGCCAGCGGCGGAGTCTGCGTTCACGGGGGGGGGCACGGGTACAGGGGGAAAGGGGCGGGGCTGCTGGCCAAACCTCGCCCGCCCCTGGCAGGTGATTGGTTGAACTGTCATATCGTCCCTCCCACTTTCCCACCCACAGACCAATGCTCTCAAAGCCCTCCGTCAGCCCTCAACTGTACTCAGATACGTGCCGTTGTAGAATATATGACGGGACCCCGATGGGTGGCATTACGGTCGTAGTTTGACTCCCTACAGCAGGTCCAGCCAGCTCCTCTACAGATGCGCCCGGGACTCGCTTGTGCAGCGGCGGAGATGCTGAGCGCTGCCACCTGCAGATCCAGACCGAGGCTCCGCAGCCTCCTGCTGGCCCCTCTCAGCAAAACAGGATCCCCGACGTGGAACACCGGCAGCCTCAGATGTCGGTCTACGTCCTCCTTGCAGGGCTTTTCAGAGCTGGCGAGAGAGCGCTCCAAGACTGTGACGTCGTTTTACAACCAGTCTGCAATCGATGCTTCGGCAGAAAAGGTAGTAAAAGAAGGTTGCGTTCCCTGGAGCCTCGCTACGGTGTCGAGCGCGTAAGCTAGCTTTAGCACCACCGTAGCGGCCAAAGCTAATGGTTAGCAGATGTCCGTTCGGACCACTGACATTGAAAAGTCAAAAACCTCTCGGCCACGACCCCAGCTAGCAGAACTCACACTTTGCCCCACTTGAAAGCAGAAACATGTCATTAATCGGAGCCTGTCTGCTTTAACGCGAGAAAAGGTTGCGGAGAAACACAAACTAGCTGTTTCAGTGCTTTAGGATTAGCGGTTTTGTTAGCAACGACTGGACGCTGTTTCCAAATTCGCCCGCTGTTTGCTCCACTTCGCATTTTAAATAGGATGATTTGTAGGCAACATTTCTGTCAGCTGACGGTTTTCACCAGCGCGACGGGGGGAAAGAAAACCCAACCCAGAACCAGGAAAGCCGACCGAGAACCGAGCCTGTCCGCAGGGTGGAACCGTTAGTCAGCATCTCAGCTGCCCCGCTGGGGCTGGAGCTGCACATTTCCTCCTCGGATGTTCGGACTTTACCTCAACAACTCCCAGATTACATAGCTTTTTTGTGCCTTTTCTGCTTCTTTATGCGGAACCAAATAAGCTGTTTCAGATAAATGGATAGTTTTATTAGCGCTCAGTTTGTTTTTTATGACTGTTTCTCCCCAGGCCTCCGTGCGTCTGACACTGGCCACCCTGTTGTATTCTGGGAAATCACCTGACGGCCACCACATCCTGGTAAGTGTTGTCCACCGTGGCAGAACCCTCAGCTTTGTGGTGACGTTCACTTTCACACTTTTCTCTGTCGTTTTTTACCTCAGAGCAGTGCCAAATACCTCCACAAGGAGCTTCCAGTGCGAATCGCTCATCGGATCAAAGGTTTCCGGAGTCTGCCCTTCATCATCGGCTGCAACCCCACCATCCTGCAAGTGGTGAGGATAGTTGGCGATCCACAGACAGTTTCTGCAGGGTTCTCTTGGGATGGTTCTCCGGTGTCTTAACACACAGGTTCCTGAAGGTCACACGCAGAAGCACAAACACTTCAGTGTTCCCAGTTTCTTTTATTCGCCTTGAAAATATATAGTTTAGGTGATTTTAAAAAAGAAGCAAAAACTACCAAACAGACTGTATTTGGTTTAATCTGCAGTAATTAATGATTTTAGTGGCGATATGTCAGATCTAAATCCTGATTATTCATGGCTGATGTGGCCCCTGCTGGATCTGGGAGTTCTCTCTTCCTGCAGTGTGTGTGTGTGTGTGTGTGTGAGACTATCGGCCCCTGCTGCTGACCTTTCACCCAGATTCCCGTGAGCGTTCTGGTCACAAACGCAGCAGAACTCTTTCTGAGGTCACACAGTTGAGAACAGCTAAACCAAACGGAACCAAACCCCAACTAGAGAAGAGAAGCCTTGGTTCCTGTTGAGCTCTTCAGAAAACGATGCTGGAATGTGACACGTGTGGGAGCTGCGGAGGGGCCCGGTGGGAGTCCGGGGAGGGCTGGGCGAGGCTCCAGGTTTGGGTCTTCAGCGTCTGACTGTGCTCTTCTCTCTGTGTTTGCAGCACGAGCTCTACATCCGAGCGTATCACATGCTCAGCGACTTCCCCCCGGTGAGTGTCGCCATCGAGCAGCTGCTGTTCTGATTCCACCTATCAGTGATTAGATTCCCTGCAGATGATGATGATGATGATGAGGGTCCTCACACACGTGTCTGATCCTCGGCAGGCTGCTTCGCCTGGGTGCGCATCAGCAGCTTGAATAATCTGTAGAGTTTGTTTATGCAAAAACACACCAACATTCACCAGCTGGGTCAGGAGGAGGAAGCCTCGGTGCTGCTCCTGTGGTTGCTCCGGAACACAAGGAACGTTCTCCTCCAGGCCAGCAAATGTTCAGGCTGCTTACCAGCCAGTAATCAGAATAAGATGCTTCATTTGGGGGTTAATGTCTGAAGAACACGTGTGTGAGTGGACGGGTTGTTTTCCAGGGAAGATTTATTCCAGCTCCGCCCTGATCACTGAAATTTAACACCACACAGATGGTTTCCCTCGGAAACTGGGAGAACTCCTCCGCTTTGACAAGCCAGTGTTGTGTTGTTTTTTCCTGGAGAGGAGACGAAGCTCTGGTGGCGCGGATGGAGATGAACGCTGCTTCTGCTGCCTCTGGTTGCAGATCGAGGATCAAGATGTGGAGGCTCGCTTCTGCAAGCTGGTCCAGCAGCTTCTGGATGACCACAAAGACGTGGTCACCATGTTGGCTCAGGGCTTCAAGGAGTGTCGCAAACACCTGGCGGTGCGTGAAGACCACAGACGTCAGGGTCGGTCAGATCGGGCTCAGTCACACAGCCGTTCTTGTGTCTCCGTCAGGACGAGAGCGTCCTTCGCAGCTTCCTGGACACCACGCTGTGCTCTCGGCTGGGCATCCGGATGCTGGCCACGCACCACCTGGCCCTGCACGAAGACAACGTGCGTGGTTTCCAATAGCAACAGGCAGCGGGGTGACGGTGACGCGTCGGTCCTTGAGTCTCCTAAAAACGCTGGTTTCCTTTCAGCCTGACTTTGTGGGGATCATCTGTAGACGCCTGTCTCCCAAAAAGATCATCGAGAAGTGGGTGGACTTCGCCAGGTGGGTGTGTCCTGATGCGTGGATGCTGTGGCTGCCCGCGGGCGCTAACCTCTGCCTTCTCCAGGCGTCTGTGTGAACACCAGTATGGAAGCTCTCCCAGAGTGAGGATCAACGGGCACGTTGCCGCTCGCTTCCCCTTCATCCCGCTGCCTCTGGATTACATCCTGCCTGAGCTCCTGAAGAACGCCATGAGGTATGGTCACATGTCCCCAATCAGCTGCTACAAGGGTTGTCTGTCTGTTCTTCACACACACGTCAGTCTCCTGTTGTCAGAGGCACCTCTCAGCAGGAAGTTCTGCCTGTGTTTGCTGCCTTCAGGGCCACCATGGAGAGTCACCTGAACACGCCGTACAACGTGCCTGACGTGGTCGTCACCATCGCCAACAACGACATCGATTTTGTCATCAGGTGAGCAAAAAGGCTGCGTTCTTCACCTATGCAGATGTGTAGCCTCCCCTCCTCTTCTTCCCCCCTCCTCCTCCTCCTCCTCCTCGGGGCTGTGTGAGCTGAGGCTTCGTCCCGCCCCTCAGAAAATGGCCGCCTTTTCCTCTGGCAGGATTTCGGACCGAGGGGGTGGAATTCCCCACAACATCGTGGACAAAGTGATGGATTACCACTTCAGCACGGCGGAGGAAAGCGCCCAGGACCCCCGCATGAGCAGCCTGTTCAACAACATCACCAACAGTGGGAACCAGTCCAACCCCATGCACGGGTAAGAAACCAGTTCCTCTGCTGTCGTTCAGGAATGCAGAGAAGCAGCTGCTGGTGCGAATCCTCCGCAAACCTCTGGAATGTTTTGGTGTTGCGGATGAGTGCAGAAAGGTGCTCCGCAGGCGTCTGGAGTTGGCGTTTGTGTGCGGTCATTAGCCGGTCAGGAGACTCCTCCGGCTCTATCGCTGCTGGTCAGGTTCAAGTTTGCCCTCTTCTCTTCCTTCTCCAGCTTCGGCTTCGGCCTGCCCACGTCCCGGGCCTACGCCGAGTACCTGGGAGGTTCTCTGTCCATCCAGTCCATGCAGGGCATCGGCACCGACGTCTACCTGCGTCTGCGCCACATCGATGGCAAAGGAGAGAGCTTCAGGGTGTAGGAGTGCTGGTTGGGCGCTGGGCTCCCCCCAGCCTTCCCACTGGTGGACAGAATGGGGACGAGCTTTGGTCCACGCATGCTGGACCCGCCGACCTTCTCCGTTTGCCTTTGACTGATGCTGCCGTTTCCGCCTGTTTTCTGTGCTCTGTGGCGTCCTGAGCGAGCGGGACAGAGACCTGCAGACGTTGTTACTGAAGGACAGCCTTCAGGAGTCCATGACTAAAAGATAGGAAACACTTCAGGATTCCCAGGACTCAGAGCCGCTCCAGTAGAACCTTCAGACGCTCTTCTTGGCGCTCCCTGTGAAGAATCCTGGTCTGCAGACCTCGGTCAGGGGTCTGGAAAGACCACCTCTGGCGTCTTTGGTGGGGTGTGATGTTCTTTGGCCTTCTCACGTCTTGTTTATGCCTTGATGATTTAGTTACTGTGGAAACGTCAAACTTTACACCTTCATTTGGGTTTAGTCTCCTCAGAGAAGCTGCTGGAACCCAGAGATGGGTTCCAGGAAGGAACCGGGGCAGAGGCAGATCTGATGCTCAGGATGGAGGAGAAACGTTGGCTCCGGTTTAACATTTCTGCACCACACGACCCTGACGCAGCGTTTGTTCTGGACGGGTGACCCAGACCTGGACCAGCAGGAACCTGTGGCCACGCGGTACCGTCAGGTTCTCCTCGTGTCCGGGCTGACCCAGGCTTACCTGGCAGGAGGCTGATCCTGTGTGGCTGTCTTACTGACGGCGGGAGGAAGTGGGCGGGGCTAGCAGCTCCTTCCCAGGGAACCGTGTTCTTTGTTCTGGTCCTTGCCGAGCCGTTGCGGCGTCCCGAGCCGTTTGACTGCAGTTGCTTGGTTTAGGAGCAGGCGTGACGTCCCTGCAGACTCACCTGTCCTCACCTGTTTGCCGAGACCGCTTTGTGTTCAAGCAGACGCTCAGATTGGCTTCATCACGATGATTTTAGCAACGATGATTTACGTGAATGTCGGGAATCTTCATGTCAACTTTAGCATCTTTAACAGTGTTTTCTTTCTAGATAGGATTTTTTTAAAAGCTATGTAAAATGTCTTATTTACTGTTCGGTTTGTTATTAAAGGCAGAGTGAAGCTCAAACCGTGTTCTGCTTGGGCCAGAACCGCTTGTTGGAGTCATGCTGAGCTGAATGCGGACATTAAACGGTTCTACGGGTTGTTAGTTCATCACTGGTCACAAACGGCAGGCGCGAACCCGTCGGCCGGAGCAGGAACGCTAGCGCGACGTCACCTGCTACATTCTGACGCTAACCTCCGCACAGACGTGTAACGCTTTAATGGTAAAAAGTAAATCCATGAGACGGTTTCACATGGCCTCTGAGCACAAATGACATTCAGATTTGAGGTTTATCATCTCTTCTGGAATGTTGAAAACGAGTCCTTTAAGTCAGAGCGCCTCCACAGAAGCCTTCGACAGGCAGCTCCTCTTCAACGTTTGGCCTCTTCTGCTCTTTGGATTCTTCAATGACATCACTTTTATTTGTTTTCATCATGAAGTTAAATAAAGGTCCATAAAAGGCAGTGATTAAGGCCGAGCTGGACGAAGCACTTGGTGCACGTTGGTTCAAGATGCTGCATAAAATAAACCCCTCAAGTTGGGCTTCAGGCTGTCTGACGGGACGCGAGCGGGAACAGCCGGTAACGGGTGGACTCCTCCCAGTCCACAGGTAACAGGATCCTAACGGAGGCGAGCTCTGATGCCTTCAGAGGTCTCGGCCTCCGTCTGAACCGGCCCACAGAGCAGTGTCCAAAAGTCCCTCCGCAGAAGTGAAACCCAGCAAGAATAACTGAGCAAATATCTGAGGGGGCTCGAGATGCCACAACCAGACAGGAAGCAAAGCAGAACAGAGCGAAACAAAGATAACGCGACAACAGCCCTTCGCTGTAAACCATTTCCTGTAAACAAATGACCAAAATCGGCAACAGGGGTGGAGCCTGCTGCGTGGGCGTGGCGGTTTGTGGTGGGTGGGGCTTGCGGCGA
>CAAE01014616.1:37168-56616 GCA_000180735.1 Tetraodon nigroviridis
CTGCTTGAGGAAAATGTGGAGGTACTTTCATTTTCATTTTTACTCTCTGAGCTTTAGATCTTTATGTCCACCTGTCAATGCTGACATCCGACATGAACATTTCAGGCTCAGTGTTTGGATGCAAATGAAAGAACTGACAGGCAAATCTCTTTGTGGGTGTTTTTTATCATTGGAAACAATCCACATTTTACAAAATGCGCAAGGGATTAAATGAAAACAGCCATAATTGCAACTGCAGGATGTTGTGTTAATGTTGAGGCAGCAGCTCTGGAACTGAAGGTGGATAAAGACTGACAGCTGCGCTGGTTGGAATCTGTTGGACAAATTTCTCCACTGATACACTGCCAAAATGTTGGCGAGCTGAGTCAGACGTTAAAAGCAATCCTTTAATCCTTTCGACTGAAAATATTCTTGAGGGGGGGGGTGGAGATCCAGTCCAGATACTAGTTGAATTTTTGCTGTCCATCCATGAGAAATCAGATGTTGTCTTAGATTAGTCAGCATTTAGAAAATGTGAGAACTGCTCAGTTTTTTACAAGTGGATGCGCAAGTGTGCCAATTTGATAAGACTATTTTCCCATCACACCAGCAGTGTGGAGTTCAAAGTACAAATGCAAAAGAGCTTCAGAAAAGGTTGACAAAGAGAAATAACACCTTTAAAAATGTAATCGGTCCTGCCGTCAAACATTGCAGCATCGACACATCTGATGAGACACAATACAAACATCATGATTCTTTCCATTTTCACACTCAGTCAAACAATTTTATTCCCATTTGTCTGTCATTAATCTACAGATAAGGTATGAAGTGTGATAAGGTGTGCTTAGTGAAAGGAAAAGGAAAAAAATTTTGCTGTCATCGGAGCGGTTGTGAAACTGATTCACAGCGCGTCACCAATCTCCATATGTTCTGTCTTCGTTGTTCACAACTCTCAACAGGCCTCTGGCTGCTGCTGGAATAAACATTTTTTTAACAAGTTCACGCAATTAATGTGCTCAATAATGAGGTCGCTGATAAATGAACATGTCACACTGTGCCGTGTGTGTGTGTTTACATTATGCCACTTTTAATAGGTTTGGTTATTAGCATGATCCATCTATCTATCACCCATATCATTACTTCAGATGGAGCCTTTGTGACAGGAGTATAGTGAAGTTTTTTTCCCTATTTATTCAGTAGTTTTGTGTTATTTAATAATTTTTTTAATTGTATTTAATTGATACAAAATACAGATGCTAATAAGAATGTTTCAGATCGAATATGTGTGTGTTTACTTCTCACTGGGATGGATTAACTAGCCACTTTTTTCCCTAACAATTTTAAATTGGGAACTGCTTCCTGTCAAATTTACCATAAGCAATCAAGCCCAAACTGGACTGTTCATGCGTTGCTGGTAATTAAGATCCTCTATATGATGGCTGTTTATTTTACAGCATTTTATCTTTCCACTTTGTTGACGTCTCAATGTTTAAAAATAACATTTCCAGAAGAACAGGTTTTAAGCTTTATTTTCTGGCTCATTTTCAGCGTTAGTTATCAGATATGCTGCTGAGAGTGACGTAGTGGTGCTGCTAAAACCTACATCTGCTCATAGTTACTGTTTTCCTTGTCTGCATCAATGAACCGCTTAATCTAACAATAATCAGAGCATTTGAAGAGTGGCTGCAAGTAAAACAAGCTGGGTTTGCTTTCTGTGCACTTGAAATTGGACTTTTTCACATTTATGTTCCGTTAAGATGCATTGGTAAATACTTAATGCAAATATTATGTATAAACTGGCCAAACATGACTAAAAAAAAGTATGTAAAAATGTCTGGTTGTTGTTTAATCCCATGTGAGCTAACACACTGGTTCTATAATCAGACAAACAATGTTGTTTGTTTGATGGGATGAATAAATCCATGCCAAATGTTTTAATTATGACAATCTCCTAATGGATTAGTTCTCTCCACTGCCGTTAACACGCAATCTGTGGAAGGTTTTGTAATAAACGCTAATATTATTTGCGTGCTAAAAGCCTGTACTGATAATAAAAGGGTAAATATGTTGACACCTCTAACAAATGATGTGTTTCCAACAACAACCAGAGCAGATTAACCAAGACTTACAAAATATCACTACTGTGCAACTGAATCTGGAGTGCAAACATTGTGAAATCTAATCAACTCTTCTGATCAAATTGATATTATGTCGTCTTCTTAGATAACTTATTAAATCTGCATGGGCCACTTCAAAGGTGCATCTGGTCAGTGCGTTACTTTGGTTTTCATGTAATTAATAACTGGCCCGAAAACTAACAAAGACAGTAAATATCCCGATTAATTATGATCTGTATCATTCACAGCCTCCATTTCCTCAGCAACCAGCTGTCTCTTTCCTCACATGTCTCCATCTGTCCTGCAGTAACATAATTGGTCCGTGAACCTGCCAGAGCCATTTTTTTTTTTTTTTTTTTTTACTGGTCCCATCATAAATTTTCTCATTCCAATATCACACATGTGCTTGGGGAGCAAGAGTGTAAGCAGAGGAGAAAAGGAAACTAGTCAGGAGAGCGATCTACTCCACCACCGAGACAAATTACCTGCCAGTGTTGGATTTGATACAGCAGGGAATAAAAAATGGAGCTGAAGTATGAAAACCTGGAAGTACAGTAGCTGATAGTAGCTATTGTTACTACATGTAGTTTTCAGACACGGACAGAAGAAAGGCAAACAGTTATAAACTAAAACAGATATTTCATCATAGTATTATTTGGGCAATCGTTATAGAGTTCTCATTTAGAGGATGCAGGTAGCATTGCTGTCTCACCATCTCAGCACACTAAAAATCTCATTGCCTTGTGTTTTAAAACAAATATACGTCATCAACACACCATTATTGCTTTGACTTTTTTGAGAAAAATGCATTTTAGAAAAACTTCATTTCACAATTAGAATTTTTTTGTATTTTCAGTCTCTGAACAAGCGCTTGGAGACTCCTCTGCAGTGACTTTGAGATGGTGGAGGTAAATTATGATAATCACATGGAGATGTATGGAGATGAGAAATTACACTGTTACCTGGAAATGCAACCACAGCGCTTTCATCGTTTGGAAATGAGCATGATGTGTTTGGTAACTGTGAATACGAGTGTGTAGATGGAACACAAAGTGCTCCCTCACCGTCCCTAAATTAGCTCAGAACTTGCTATTGACCTTGATTTAGTCGCCACTCCGCTCCTTTTGCTCAAGACAAAAGGGTTGGACGTGGTTGGACGTGGTTAGAATATATGTGATCCTGTGAATAGGATGCACCTACTTTTTTGATAAAAATGTAACTTTAGGATGAAAATACAGCATTAGAATGATAGAGTGGTCAAACTAAGGTTGTGTAAGTGATAAGTAAGTGATAAACCAGCTGAGGACTGGATTTAGAAACAGACTTATACTGTATATATAAACTCCTGAAAACACACACTTCCTGAGGACTGGTACTATGTTTTAGTGGGAGGAACCCGAGGCCCGCTGCACCTGTAGATGGTCCGATCCCGACCTGGCAAACTGGTCTCACTGGACGGTGTGGCAGGCATCAGAACAAAGTTTTTACTGACCCTTTTAAATCTGCCAAGTTTACTCAACCATGAAGAAAACAGAGCAGCAATGGCAGCTCTGCCAAGGTTGGTGTCAGGCTGCGGAGCCCCACAGGAAACAGGCCTCAGGTGTGGATGTTGGTGCCTCACTCTAACTTCACGGGGTATTTTTTATGCCGTTTGGGCACCAACATGCACACGAGTGCCCTGTTAGAAGTCTGAATGTGCCATTATGAATTAGCAATGCAGAAGGTTATCGAAGGGTTTCAGACAGCTAAAGGATGTTAATTCACTGCTGTTTGGGATGATTTGAATGAAAACGAGAGAGCATAATGTCCAGTGCTTCCAGTTTTGAGATGTTGTTCGAGTAAAAACAGGCGCATTCGTCACAAGGCCCTTATCCATTAGCCAAATGAGAGTGAGCGCGACTGTTTAGCATTAATCTGCCTCACCTGCTGTTTTGCTTTCCTCATTCGCATTTGTGAAACATGGAAACAAATTATTTGGCACCAATCACTCTTTAAATCATGTCAGCCAAAATATATTATGTTAATTCCCAACGTCATCCATTTTGAGAACAAACTTACCCCAGCAGGCCTTCATCTGGGTGATTCGGTATTTGCCATGGTCATAAATCTGGGATCCAACTTTGAGCAGAGTTTAGTTCTTACAAAAAGTTCTCCTCTCAGACGCCCACATGTTTTTATTTATTGAGACATCATTTCAAGTGTCAGTCTTCAGAATTTAAACAATGGGGCTGTGGAGTAGACATAAAGAAAACTCCGAGGACTTGGGTCGGCATGTTTACATCCGCGGAAGTAGAGGGGGGGAGAAGGGAAAATATGACAGTCTCAAAGAGAGAGATCCTCATGGTGTCAGTCAACATCTTGTGAGAAGGGGAGAGGAAGAAGATGGGTGCAGTGTTTGACATTCTCCATCCATCATTTAAAAGTGCGCTCCAGTGTGCAGATGAATACCTTCCTGCAGATAAGTGTCTGAAAGTGAGGCGCTGGTGGAGGGAAGGTAGGGGGGGGGCCTGCATTAGGGCCAAGATGAAAATTGGAGCTACTCAAAAAACTCAGCACTACCTAACTGGACTGAAAGCGGAATGACATCAGCGGATAAAGCTGAAGCATGGGTGAAGTCAAAACGGAAAAACGGACCTTGTCAAACCATAAAAGAGTTTCCTTCGCAGTGGCGCCTCACACATACGCCTGTTGGCATATTAAAAGCATTTATCCTCCCCTCAGAGCTCATGAATACAAAACAAACACACAAAAAACACAACAAAAAAAACAAAAAAAAACAAAAACAAAAAAACAAAAAAACAACAAAAAAAAAAAAAAAACAAAAAAACAAAAAAAAAAAAAAACACAACAAACAACAAACACAAAACAAAAAACAAAACACAAAAAAAACAACAAAAAAAAAAAAAAACAAAAAAAAAAAACAAAACAAAAACACAAAACACAAAAAAACAAAAACAAAAAAAAACAAACAAAAAACTACAACAAAACAACACAAAAAAAAAAAAAAAACAAAACAAAACAAAAAAACAAAAACAAAACAACAACACACCCCCCCCCCCAAAAACCCAAACAACACCCACCCCACCCCACACACCCCCAACACACAAACCCCCCCCCCCCCCCAAACAAAAACACCACCCCCCCCCCCCCCCCCCCCCCCCCCCCCCCCCCACCCCCCCCCCCCCCCCCCCCCCCACACCAACACCCACCCACAAATTATTCTCCCAAACTCACACCCCTTTTTTACCCAACCCCCCCCCCGGGGGGGGGGGGAGGGCATTAGGGCCAAGATGAAAATTGGAGCTACTCAAAAAACTCAGCACTACCTAACTGGACTGGAAGCAGAATGACATCAGCGGATAAAGCTGAAGCATGGGTGAAGTCAAAACGGAAAAACGGACCTTGTCAAACCATAAAAGAGTTTCCTTCGCAGTGGCGCCTCACACATACGCCTGTTGGCATATTAAAAGCATTTATCCTCCACTCAGAGCTCATGAATACCAAGCCCATTATAATAACATTTATTTTGCATTATTGCAGATGAAGAAATGATTACATTTCTAGAGAAAATTAAATTTTAGCAGACATAACATCTGCCAGGGGAGTCAAACTAGATTTTATTTAAGTAACTTAGGATGCATTTTGCTAATCGGCGTAGAAAAGTAGCTACAGCTAGGAAATGAGTTCATCAGTCTTACCGACTTGTCAGAAACAATAGAGATAAATCACATGATGTGATGAAAGTAGTACATAATCCTGTTGAAGAAGAAGAATTAAATCATTCCATCCTGGGTGTATTACTGGTTTTAGACCGGTTGTCACACACGACACATGCAGCTAACATGGACATTCACCGGTCAAACTGATATAACATCTGGTTACTGTTAATACTGCTGTAAATCCACAGCAGTAAACATGCACAAATATATGCCAGTTATTTTGGTTCATTGCACATTGAAGTTAGGATCACCACTGGAAATCTGGGAATATTTAGCCCCAGTGAGAAACATTTCCTGTCGACTTCAGCCCAGGAACATCTCTACTGCCTCGCTCTATTTCCTCACCAGCTGATTTTAAATCTTGGCCCAGCTTGTAAGAGAGTCATATACAGTACGGTCGCTATGTATAATTAATGGGAAGGTCAAAAGATCTATCTGGTTCTCAATTAAATTGTAATCTCTTGAGATAAGATTAGTATCTGCTTTTTCCCTCTATCCACTATGGAAGTCACAGATGTCAGTGAAATGAATGTGTGGAACATCTGAACCATTCCTCCGAGAGAACTCATCCTTGCTGGGAAGATCTGATTGATTTACTCTTTAATTTGAGGCCTCGATGGCTAAAATAGTTTATTATATGATCATTTCATTGCTTTTTTGCAGTCTTTTGCAGCGTGTGTGTGTGTGTATGTGTGAGAAACGGTGGGGAGAATGTGTAGATGTTTTGTTACTTTCTGAAAAAATCCTCTATCAGGGCCAATTCTCATATGATTATATCTGTGTTGTTTCCTCTCATGGTCTTTATCTGCAACATTGTGTAAATAAACCTAAATAAACTTTGCAGAGGAAAACACTAGAGAATGTGGTTTCCTCCAGCTGAAAGCATTTGTGTATTTATTTTTGTACCGCGGCCTCAACAGTGTTGTTCCCATTAAATTTCTCATTTATTCAGTGTCGCATTCTGTTATCCAGCCTACATGGCACCTCTTCAGAATTAATGTCTCTGAACACCAATCTCCCACTGAACATGCAGTTAGAGGCTAATTCTTTTCCAGGTTTTCGCCTGACAGACAGTAAATTAAAGTTTGGTTTTCATACCAAAATGAATAACAGATGCAGCTGAAGTGGTATTAAAAGGAGACAAACAGCACCGAGGGATTCTCTGCATCTTAATCACAATGGCACTGAGCCAATAAATAATTCTGATAAATAATTAAGTGGCCCTGAAAGTGCTCCTCTTCTCACTTACAGGTAAAATGAAAATAATCATTTTTGTTCATGAATTAAACGTAAACCTTAGATAACCAGAAGTGGCTGCCCTTATTTACTTATATATACATACATTTACAACCACATTATATCTTCTGTGTGCCGTCAGGTGCGTTTGTCCACACACACACACACACACACACACACACACACACACAAACACACATCTGTGTATAGTCCAGAACACCTGAACCAGAGATAACCCCTGCTGACCCCTGGTTGCTATGCCAATGAAGCTGCAAAGCATCATTCACAAAGGTTAGGGTTTTTCTCACCCTTGCCCCGTCATTATTTTCTTTCATCTCTTGATTATCTCTTTTTTAGGGCATTTCTTCATTTTTTTTCCTTCATTCTCACTTGGCACACCTCCAGTTTTTTCCATCATTCCCTTTTCTTCCTCTTTCGACTGCTCTCCTATTCGGCTTTTGATCATCTCATTTCACCCGCCTCCTGCCTCTCCTCTTTTGCCTTGGCCATCCTCTTTCTTTTCTCCGTTTGTTTGTGAGCGCTCCCCCTCCTATTCACCCATGACTATTCTACATTTCTTCCTTCTGCTTCCTCTCCTCCTTTCATCTCTTGCTCCACGCTCCTTATCCTATTATTTCTACCCTTCACTCCTCTTCTCCTTTCAGCAATAATCCAGTTTAGTCCTGTTTTCCTTCCCAAATATTGTCACCTTGCATTACCTCAGAGTTCCTACTGGGCCTCCCTGTGGATCGCTTACGTGCCCTCGTCTTTATATGCTCACGCTCTCTCGTCCTGCCAGCACATGTTCAGGAAGCAAGGCATTAATATTCACACCCTCCGGGCATTTGGTTCTAAAGAAATTTGCTACGAAAAAAAAAAGAAAAAAAACCCAACCAATATTTGCATTTCTTCATTCTTTGTGTGATGGGGTTGGAACAGAAATTCATTCAGTGATGGTGTTGACGCCCCAAGGCATTTTTAAGAGTTGTTTACAGATATTGGTGCAATATTGTGTTCCTTTTTCTTTGTTATGGATAGCACTTATCTGGCATCATGCCCCCTAGTCCTTGTATAATCAAATTAGCGTGGCGATAGCAAAAACAACCTATCATGTTGACAGTTACCGCTGCTCCCGAGTAGCCTCTGTTAGCACTCTCCTGCCGCATGCTTTGCTTATTCGGCCAATACGATGCGATTTTTAAGAGGTAAAAAATCATGCAGGAAATGAATTTTTATCTCCAGATGTGGTAAAAGTTCCCCAGAAAAAAAAAAGAAATATCAATAATGATGAAAGAATAAAAATCCAGGGGGATTCCCAGAGGGAAGAGCTGTTGATAACTCGGTGTACATTTTCATCACTGTGACCTTTTCTTGTCATTTTCACTGGTGCTGCCTGGTTTGCCTCCGCCTGGCTGCCTGTTGCATAATGAGGATCACTGATTTAGAGCACTTTCTCCTCACATCCATCATCTGCATGGGAACCTTTCCCTGGTTGTTATCCTTACATAACATCACAGTAAACAGAAGGTTTTACCCAAATAATGAGACTGACAAACTTTGATGAAGGTGAGCAGGTGAGTACATTTGCAAAATGGCGGATGTTTCCTTTGAACATTCTGGGTGTGGGTTTTTGTAAAGCACCAAGAGACTTTCTTATCCATCCATCCATTTTATGTACCTGTTTAATCCAATCTTGGATCTCAGGGGACTTTCTTATTATTTTCGGTTCATTCCTTTATATAACTGACAAAGTATATAGTGGACTATAATTGTAAATTATAATAATAATAATAATAATAATAATAATAATAATAACAGCTTTAGATGAGATAAATTATATGTGGCACTGCATTATATAATTATAGGAATCATGTTGCGTAAAAAAGTAACTTGCATCCACCCTTCTTTCTCTCTATTTCTCCTTCTGTGCATGTGTATAACAGATCAAGCTAGAAGGGAGGAGAAAAAAGAGAGGGAGAGGCCTTCCCTCTGTTTTTAGTCCTCGTCTTTGCATGCAACTCATGTCAAAAAATGATTCCGCCTGCCTCCTCCTTTCTGTCTTTCTGCTTCCCAGCGTGTAATTTTAGCTTTTTAAAATGTTTTCTCTGTCTCTCCTTCCCCGCGGAGAGCAGGATGGAGCACATAAGTAAAGAAGCTCTTATCCTCGCACCAACGAGTAGATAAGAATAGGAATTACAGAAGCATTCACTGGAGAGGGGTGAGGAGATGCGGGGGGATGGGGGGCCGGGTGTGTTAAAAAAGAGAGGGAGGGGAGGGTGAGGCAAGGTGAGATTGAAAAGCAGAGGGAGAAGGAGAGGATGGAAGGTGAAAAGAAAAGTAGAAAACAGTGAGGCGCATGAAGAAGAGGACACGCAAGTGTCTCTGGGTCCACTCATGAATCTTTTGTTTCTCTCAGCTCAAACTCAACAAAAACGTGAAAGATGGCGAAAACTTCCTTGACAGACCCCACGAGGACGCGTCCGATCCGATCCTGTCCCTGTCCTTGTCTCAAGGTCCATCAATGATACAGGATGTGATAAAACCTTCCCCTCCGCACACCCTTTTCCTCCATCAATCACGCACTGCCTGTGGACGTTCCAGATATAGCAGACGTACTAAAAAACACACAAGTGATCCTGGAGATGAGAAACAGAGAGATCATCTCTGTCTTCGGTTAGTGAGGTAGACTGTCAATGTAACAAAAACAAGTTACCTTTTAGTCGCTAAAGTGTTCAACATATTCAGACTGGAATTAGATCACATCGCTGCTTCACACCTGTGAGGCCCAAACAAAGCCATTCATGAGAGGGAGATGACTTTCACGGGGGACTCTGTATTATTCTGAGATGATCTGGAGATTAGACACACGTCACTGGGCTCTACTCCAGTATCTTGGAGATGTGCGTCAGATTAGCGGGGGTTCCCAGAGCTATCGGGGCTGATCCGAGCTGAGTTTTTGCCTCTGCAGAAGACGGTGCCAGCCACAAGGCAGGCTTCGTGACGCTCTATCGCAAGATACAGCAAAATGTCACCGTCTGTGGGCCAGAAACACAGCTGATCCAAAGCAGACTGTCCGGGGAATGAAGAATCCGGATGAATGAACCAAAACAGAATAAGACATTTACTTTAGTAAACAACTGTATTTGCGGTATGACTTGCAAGTCTGGACCGGGCTCGACGATTCTTCATCAGGCTGTTCTCACCACCTATGTCTTCTGGTTTGATATTAGTGTTGTCAGGACATTATTAAAGACAGTGTCAACACTTGTCTGAGGAATGGGAATGTTTCTGCTCTCCAGGCTGCAAAAAAGGAACAGTGGCTGCAACTTAGAATCTGGCAGCAGCAGAAAACCTCACAGCCGGTGTGCTTTTTAATTACACCCCGCAAAATCTGATCAATCACACCTACATGCTCCTAATTTAGCAAAGGACTATTTCAGGTTTGCCCTTTTATTTTCATGTAATTGTGGTAGTTCAGTATTCAGTATCTTTTTCTTCAATGTAACTGGTTCAAAACTAGACAAACTAAGGGAAAATATTAAGAATAGGAGGTAGAAAGCGGCCATACAATTCTAGCCATGCATTAATCTTTATTCATTGTTTTTAATAAGAATTGAAGCTAAAGGGCAGACACATCAGAATAATAGCTGTCATGCAATGGATGTGGACCCCTGGAGAACAGGAGGCCGTGAAACAGACACACGCCGATGGCAAGACATATGTTTGTGTGTCCCGCAGGCTCATTTTCTGTCTCCCTGCTCCACACTTCCTGTCTGCCCATCATGGTGTAGCAGGGAAAAGGTGTGACACGTTTGCTCATACACAGCGGGGGGGCTATAGTCACCAAGACCCTTGTGCTCTGCCTCAGACACATTCAGCGCCTGGAGGCATCATCCAGTTTATCACAAAGCCCAGGATGAGCCCTTCACTTGTCACTAGTACGTGTGTGTGTGTGTGTGTGTGTGTGTGTGTGTGTGTGTGTGTGTGTGTGTGTGTGTGTGTGTGTGTGTGTGTGCGTGTGTGTGTGTGCAATCAAGGGCCAGAGTCAGGACAGAGTCTGATTTTTGTCATGACAGGTTCCAGCTGAGCAGAATGTGGTTCTCGGTTTTCGGCCATGGTTATGTGATTCATCCCAGTCTTCAGTAAAAGAGTAAAGATGGCCACTCTTTCACTCAACTCTTGGCAATCATAAAAATAATCTTGTTTCCAAATTCCTAGTCAACATTCACCCAATATGCACTTTTGATGTACTGTTGATTCATCATTCACTCACTTTCCAAGCACTATTCCTGGAATATTTATGTAATATATGATAACATGTCAAATCAAATTAGTCTTTTTATTTTTAACAAATATGACCTAAAATCAGATCTTTTGTTAGTCTTTCAGGAAAGAAAGAGCTGTAATATTAGTGAAACAAAAGATCTGCTATTTCAGGCTGGACTGTAATGGACATCATCTATGGAGCTGAAGTGCTTTGACTAAGTGCTCCATCTTCCTCACCGTGTTCAACAAATCCCAAAATAGAACAGGTCGACATCATTTGATGCACACTGAGCGTAAGCTTCATGGGCCTTTAATGTTGTCCTGTGTTGTCTTTAACCTGGAATTGGAGTGTAAGCGCTGAATGCTGCACACATCAGAGGCAATCAACAAACATCACACCTAAAATGAAGAATTTCTTCCAACTCAAAGGAAAAATGAAGGGAAATTGTAGCCATACATCAAAGGACTGTGTAACATAACGGGTTTCAGTTGCCTGTTGTTTTATTTATTTTGTTTATCTGTTGCTATTAGTTGTGGATTCTGTTTTTTTAACATGCTCAAACTCAAAAAAGAATAGCTGCAGCTATGCAGGAGCTAATGGAGATCCTAAAGTACTAAATTGTCCCTAAACACACATCTGATGCTGAACACACACTCACATCAGTTTCATTAGACACCAGGCAGTTTTATCAGCGTGCTGAGTGAGACATTATTGTCATGGAAGTCTTTCACATTTCACTGTGTGTGTGTGTGCGTGTGTGTGTGTGTGTGTGTGTGCAGACCTGAGAGAGGCACGCACACCTAAAAGTAAACCAACAGCGTCCCCATGTAGGTCGATTATGGAATTGCATCACCATATAAAATCTGTTCAGTCTGATATCAAACCGCAACAGCTGTGGTGATCAGTCAAACACACAGGGAATTGGTCCCCAGGGGGAAAAAAGTGTAAAATACCAGCACAGCAGGAGGTCGAGGCAGACGTATGAACTCCTGATCAGTGTGTGTGTCATGATGCAGCAGAATGGCCTTTATTCATCTTTTATTTTCTTCTGTTGTAACAGATGCTAAACATCTGTAAACGTGAATATAAGTATCCAGTTTGTAGGATGTTTACACCTCAGTGTTAATACACACACACATCTACACACACACACTTATGGTGTGGTTTGATTCCATACCATTAAAAAAAATAACCTGGCAAAGACCTGATCCGCTCCTCTCTCTGGAGTTACATAAAGCCACTTTTCAGGCACTAAGATCTGAATCCAGTTTAAATTCAAACATTTTTCCACAATCTGTTTCCTGTGCTGGACATAAAAAAAATGCAATTTAAAAAATAGTAAGTCTGTGGACCTGGTTGTCATAGCAAACTTTTCTCTTTTGTGGTCAGTACTTCAGACCATTAATAATGGGAAAATGGCAGTTTAATGAAGTGGCATGAGTGTTCTCTTTGCAGAAGAAGAAGAAAATCAGCTCTGACACATTAGAGACTATCCACTGCCCTCAGTTCAATTCAATTTAATTCACTTTAATTCAATTCATCTTTATTTATATAGTGTCTCTTACCATCAAGACTCACAAGGTGTTTCCAGTGGCCAGGAAAACCTCTCCTTTAACGGGAAGAAACCTGGCTCATGGATGGAGGGATGGATAAATGGATGGATCGTTGTAGTGACAGGAAACAACAAGAAACCCAATAATATTAGAAACATAGAGCTTATTAGTACATAGATAACTTGCAATCTCATTTGTCTACATGTGGCTATGTTCAACACATCATTTTAAACCCTTTTCATCAGGTTGATGTTTCTTTGCTGAGGTCTGGAAAAATCAATCTCATGGCTTGTTGCCTTGTATAAAACAAATAATTCATTCATGTCACTCAAATATGGTGAAACTGATGCTCAAACACCGACCTAGTCTAAAATAAAACTTACATGTATGCAGAACGTTCTGACGGTGACAAAATTACCCAGGAATATAAAAAGGTAGGACGTTCTTATAGGTGGTTAAATTTGCTCGCTTTACCAGCATAAGATAGTTGATTTAAGTGACTGGAAGACTGAAAAGATTGATATACAAAAGAATTCCAAAAAGAACATTTACTGACGATATCAGAATACGGCGCTCTACACACACTGTGTGACAGACCTAGTCTGCAGAAGACAAACATCCACTTGGACAGCTTAAGCGGTTTTATTCTTCAAAATAAACCAATAACAATTAGTTAAGTCAGCCAAAGACTAAAAAAAAACTCAAACCAAAGATAGAAATCGATGCTGCTTTTGCTGTCTGGTAGAACAAACTCCTGAAATCTCTGGTGAAGCTCGGAGAAATTATTTAATGTGTTGTGCGTATGTGCATTGAGGCTTGCTAGGAAATCTCGATAGGTAGGAAGGATTTACAGAACACCGGGAGAGAGCTGCGTGAAGCCTTTGCAGCAGAGGTGAGGTTGTTTCTCGTGGATATGGTACCTGTTACAGGAGCAGGTGGCTGCTAACAGAAATGCTTCAGCCGGGGGTGGCGGCTTCGTCTCACCGATGTGCAAAAAGCCTGAAGCTGAACGATGGGTCAAACACAGCTTCCACCCAGGTCACTGCTGCGCTGCAGGGGGGGTGAACCTCATGAGTTTCAGATAGAGAAATCATCCAAATTCCTCAATCTGAAGTGGAGAGAAACTTTTAGTCTTAAGGAGGATAACAGCCAAAACCTACAAAATCTGGTCTGCCAGAATACGCGATTTCAGGAGGAAATGTCTTCTGCTCTCTGGGGATTTGGGGACTCAGTTCTATGCTTGGTTAGACTCTTTAATGCAAGTGCGAATTGTAAATCCAGTTCAGGTGCAAGTGTTTGTACCACTTGATTTGCATCTTGCAGTGCGGCGATGGTGCTGCTGTAAGTGCAAACTCCTGTATCAGGACTAATAAAGCATAAAAACACATAACATTAATGTTCAGTTACAGTATTTTTAATTACTTTTTGTTGGGTTTGTGGTGTTGTTTGCCAGATGCTCTGAGCAGCAAGCCAGTCCACTGGCGTGGAGGCTTCTCCTGGGCATCGCCTTCTTCTGCATGAAAGTCGTACATGCATCAATATTTGCTCCAATTCAAATGTTTGAAGAGTCCCCCTGTGTTTACTTAGAAAAGACCAACACATCTGGCACGCAGTCAGTTATTTAATGATTGGAAAAGAGTTGAAACAATATGAGGGATCGTCCAGAAGACAGTTGGCACGGCTAGAGCATATTTACACATCAATAAAAACTCAAAGCTAGTCTTTCATCCCTGGTACATACCACCATTTCATTTCTGGCAAAAAAAAAAATCTTTTTGCCAGAATTGTGAATGCTGGTGAGACCACCTGTGAGATTTCGTTCTCCAGTTCTTAGATAATTCATCAATAAGCAACATCGTGTGAGTCCTCTTAACACAGAGAGGACGGTTGTTCAAAAGTTCAAAACAGTGCGCGTGTAGCAGAAGCAACTGTTTTAATATATTTTGCATCATAATTAACATTTATTAGGAAAACTGCTCAGAGGAATAAAAGGAAAGTGCACATGTTGGGACTTCCCAGTAAATGGAATATTTATTCTAATATGCATTTGGTTTTCCCATGTAATATACTTCTGTATTTTAGAGACTGCCTGACCTTTTACACCCTTACACATGCAGAAATACTGGCAGAAGGATTTTGTTGAGCTCTTTAAATTTACCTTTAAGAGCTCTGAGCTTCTGATTAGCCTGTCCTGATTCACCACACGTTATTTTTGGTATTGTGCTGCCTTTATAATTATTAAAGCTTAGGGAAGCGTTGCTGATGACTGGAAGCTGCTTCCTTAGACACCATTGTTGTGTTTCATACAGATACAAATACATACAGCCGCAGTGATGCTCCACGACACTCTGATGAAAGGCTGCTGTTACATAAATAAATAAAAAGACTTTAGTTCAATAAATGATGATGCATTGGCTCACGGACACACACCATCACACCAACATCACCTCACACACAAGAGCTAAATAAATGTAGCTACAGCATCGTTACTATCGATTCTTATTTCTCTGGTGACTGAAACAGAAATATACGGTGGTAATTTAAATTGTCAAGGTGTGCATGACTGTTAAATCTCCATTTATTCATTTGTCAATGTCTATTATGTTAAAAGTTGTGGCCTGCTCTCTTCCTCTTACACACACACACACAAACCAACATATTTATATGCTTTAATAACTGCGGATCAATAAACATCCTGTTGGATAATTGTAAAGTCATGTTCAGTAAAGTCATGTTCAGGTTTTTTTTGCATCTTTCTGCGGTGGTGGGAGCTGCCTCCTTCCTTTCTCCACTCTCCTGCTCTGCCAGTTAGATTAGAGTCAGAGCGGCTGTGATATTGCTCTCTGCTGCTCATAAACCAGCTTCACACCCCCATCTGCTCGTCTGTGCTTCTGCTCCAGAGGACTCCTCAGTGCTTATGAAAGGCCTTTACCTGCCAGACAAGAGTGAAGCGCTGAGGGAGACGTACCTGAGAGCTGCCTGATGTAAAACTGGGAGACGGGTCTGCATTGATGAAGCCGGGTTAATCTGATTTGGAAGTTGCTTCTGCCTCTGAGGTCCTGCTGGTCATTAAGCTAAGCAGCGAAGGAAGCTTCTATTGTGTTCTTCTAGATGAGGTCAAACTCCTCTAATGACCTCACACGTTCCCATTGAAGAACCTGCTGCAGTGCTCCGCCAGATGCCCGCCTCGACGCCTCGTGACCGTTTTACTTTATGACTGGTTTAACAAGATCACCATCAGCTCTGCTTTTCCTTTCATCATGGCGGCATCAAGAAAAGCAGCCGCACGAGAGTCTCCCACTCTGAGGTGGACAGAAACTTTTCATCTTAAAGAGGGTCCTATTCTTATCTTTATGCTTGCTCCAACTGCATCACTGCTGAAATATGTTCTGTGCAGTTTTAGCAGTAGAAAAACTAAAGCTGAGGTTTACTATGCTTTTATAGACTGAGTCAAAATAGAACACACAGAATACAATGATTTATTTTTAGGTCTGTTAAAGTTCATAAAAATAGGCATGTATAGATCAATTTCAAGTGCAAAACTGGAGTATTTTGATTTCCCATCAGAACTGTGGAAGAGCATTAAAAACATACTCAAACGCATGACCATCTGGCAGTCCAGCGTCTCCCCACGGTCCCTGGGTCCTTCAGTCGTGATGAAGAACCGTCTGTAAGCCTGTGATTCAGTTTCCTCTTAAGGCTGGCCATATTCCTCTCTGTGATCCCTGATGTTCTCCCATTTGCTCTTCTTCTACTTGACTTTGCTCCTACTTGACTTCTCTCATCTGCATCCACCAAACCTCAGAGACTCCAAACAGCAAATCAGATCTGGCTATTTTTACTGCGTATAAACTGCTCGGAGTATAACATTATTCATAAAAACTGACCTCATTCATAGTAAGATGACTTTCTGAAAGTACCAAGTTTTGCAGCGACTATTTTTTGTATTTTGGCGTATGGTACAGTACAGTTGGTGCTATTCAGTAGGTCTCAGTCTAGCAATCTGTAAAGTTGATTTATCAGCATTTTATAAACATTTTTAAACTGTAGCGCTCATCTTTCTCTCAACTGAAAAGTGACATGCAGCCAGTAAAATTTGAAGGAAGTAAAAGAATTCCTGTGGGACAGGTCTGACCAACGAGATGCGTTCTGACTTTAATATCATGAAGGAGTTAAGCAGGCATACCAGACTAACGCCAGAGCAGAGGGAGCAACACTTGCACAGATTTATGTCAGACACACATTGGTAGGTAAGACATGCTGTTGAGGGCCTGCCATGAATGTTGATCCAGAGCTGAGATGCCCTCATCTCTGAATCCATTTACCATTAATAACTGCCCAGTGGGAGCTCAAAGGGCTAAAATCATCATTAGATTGTCATCAATCATCTTAGAATGATAGTTGTGTTTAAAAAGCCGGACACATCATCTAGCTCCTCATTTAATAATTTATGGCTATGTTTAACTTTCAATTCCATCTCTGCATTTATGCATTTGCCCTTTTGCAGTTGCATTGGCTTCAGCTTCAATTTAATCTCTGATCTATCATTTCACATCTGAAAGGTCATTGGTAATAATCGTTACGGCCTTGTTACTAAGATTAGATTTGTATGACACTTTACCTTGTTGCTGAAGTCACGCTGGTGTTTGTGAAGACAAAATTTTAATTTAAGGTTTTCCTTTTATATTTGGCTTAACGGACAGCATTATGTGTTATCTATTGCTTATAACCTCACTATATTTTTTACTTCATCTATAGATAAAAGGACTTATAGGGCACGTGGTTCGATGCAGGTTGCAGATCCTGTGGTTTTACTTCTATCTAGTGTACGATAGAGGAACTGCAAGTTGTGGCAGGCTTTACCTTGTGTCCCCTTCTTTCCACCTCCACTGAGGTAGTCAGCATTGGTACTTCCAGCTTGCGCATTCAGTCATCAGCCTGCACTTGTCCTCAGAGAGGGAAGGAACCAGAGAATGCTAAGGTGTCCCAGTGCTTACGCCGACCCATGTTTATGACCTTCGGCTAACCAAACTCAGTGTCATTTGTTCCGAGAATAAAAACTACCAAATTTATGTCTGCCTGTCGAATTAAATTCATTTAACCTTTTTTTGTTTTGTTTTAAAAGTGAGAGTGACTAATATTGTTTCAATGCAAAATAAAACATACAGGCAAAAAACAAATTGCTGTTAGGATGCCACTAAACATTAGGATAAAAAGTTGTTTTGGTTATTTTTTTAGATTAGGTTTTAACTGATCTAAAACATGAGTCAAAAATATCATATGAGGACACTGGACAGTAACAACTCTTAACTTAAATTTATAGCTCATTGCACAATATCAGACATTGCTTTAGAGGGTTTTACATCTGCATATTTGTGTTACCCTCTGTCCCGAGAATCTCAAAATGGGGGTCAGGAACAGTTTAAAAAAAAAAAAAAACAAAAAAAAAACTTGGGGAATAACTGAAACCTGACGAGCCACTGATAAGGGATCCCTCTCCCTGGCAAAACAGACGCGCAATAGATGTTACACATACAGATATTACCATCACCTTAAGTCTAATTAAAGATGAGTTAATGTGTAGTCTGTCTGTGGAAGACGATATCACTGGTAATAGAAAAGGAGTCCGTGGGCCCAGGTAACACAAGAAAAAGTATCTGTATACCACAGTATACAGTATACCACATCTGTACACTGTGTGGTACCTATTTACATGTGTTTTCAAAGATCTGTAAAAAAATGGAGGCAGTTCATTTTCTGTTGAATGTTTCGGTAGATCACACTGTCAAAAACAGCCACGTTGTGCTCTCAAGCATCTTCCTCCTCCTCCTCATCACCTTCTACCTCTTCCTCAGCCGTTGCATCCTGATACTGTTGGTATTCAGACACCAGGTCGTTCATGTTGCTCTCCGCCTCAGTAAACTCCATCTCATCCATGCCCTCACCAGTATACCTGAAACATAAAACTGCTCTTACCCGGAGGCTCTTTTTCACACTTCCTTTTTTCCGCCTCTTAACTCACCAGTGGAGGAACGCTTTGCGGCGGAACATGGCGGTGAATTGCTCTGAGATGCGTTTGAACAGTTCCTGAATGGCTGTACTGTTGCCAATAAAGGTGGAGGCCATTTGGAGGCCTCTGGGAGGGATGTCACAGACGGCTGTCTTGATGTTGTTGGGAATCCACTCTACAAAGTATCTGCTGTTCTTGTTTTGCACATGCAGCATCTGCTCATCCACCTCTTTCATCGACATGGCACCTCTGAAGATGGCAGCAACGGTAAGGCACCTTCCACGGCGCGGGTCACAGGCTACCATCATGTTTTTGGCATCAAACATCTGCTGGGTGAGTTCTGGAACTGTCAGTGCTCTGGAAACAGCCAAGAAAATAATTACAGATGGCTGAAAAGTCACACACTTGAGACCTGATGGTGTTTTACTGTAGAAAAAGCTCTTGACACCTCCTACCAAAGCATAGAGATCCACCTCTCAATCACTAGTCATCCGAACCCAGTCCAATGACAGTTCTGACCAAAATAATCATTGGAAATGCTGTCGTGTCTGACTGTCTACCTGTACT
>CAAE01014616.1:56666-71178 GCA_000180735.1 Tetraodon nigroviridis
TTGAGAAAAGATAGTAGGAATTTAAAAATAGAATTGTGGAAGGAGAGTAAAAGTATATATTTTAAAATGGAAAGTGAAAGAAAAAAAAAATTGAATGTTTGAATGTAATGGTAATGAAAAGAAAGAATTGATAATGTATAAAAATGTGAACAATTGATGATCAGGATTCAGATAATTTAAAAGTGTGTGAGGGTAAGAAAATAGGGGAGAAATTGGAAATAAAGATGAGTTTAATGAATTTAGGTATTGAAAAATGAGCCACACAACAGACGGTAATGCCTTCTTCACAGGAAACAAAGGTGTGTTAACAGGTGAGTCAGGACATGGTACTATTATTTTTGCTCTCAACAATGCCTCAAACACTGGCTTTATCCCCTCCTGTGCATCAGGCTTAAGAGGATATTGTCTCTGAAAAGGCCTATAGTCAGATTTAGGTTTCACCTGCACAGGTACAGCTTCTTTTATAAGACCCACATCCGATGGTCCTGTAGACCACAATGTGGAAGGAAGGGAAGATAGTCTGTCTTCCTCTTCTTCAGTCAGAGAGAAAATCTGTCACGCAGACGTTTGCACACACAGATGTTTTGCCGGCTTCATCTTTAGTCTGTATCTCAGACTGATTTTCCACACTCCCTCTGAGCTGTTATAAGATGTCCCATCCGATGTTTCCACATATGTTAACTCTGTCCACCTTCTGGCCATGACCCCTGAACGAAACCATTCCGTTCCTGGCTGTTTCGCTATGGACATGTGAGGGACTGTGCCTGTTACTCTAAACAGTCTCTGGAGCTCCTTTCTCATGCATCCTATCGTGCACAAGGCAGTTTGTTCGTGCACATACACATCCAATGCTGCTACAGTCTCTACAGGATTAAGGCGTGAGAATTCATCTTCATAGTTAGAACGTTCCCCTTCTCTTTCATCTGTTGCCCACAGGAACATACCACCCACATTGTAACCACACTCTGTCAGAGTTCCTTCTGCCCCAAACTTCATAGTCATTGTGGCCACGGAGCTGATTGTGTATTCAGCCCTACTAGTCCACCACGTGCTTTCTGCTCATCTTGCTTCCTTTTCCTACAATCTCTTGCCCAATCTCCTAATTTATGACAATAGTGACAAGTGTCTTCTCTGCCTGGGCCTCTGCCACGCCCCCTACCTCTGCCTCTAGTGTCCCTGATCTTGGATAACACACGTCATCGGCATAAAACAATTCTCCTACTTTCCCTTCTTTTACCTTTTTCTGCTTTTCACCGTGCAACGCATCATTTTCATATTGGGACACCGACGCAGTGGGGAAGTCAATCATGTGTTTTTCAACAAACGCCTTTATTCCAGGGCTAGTCCCGTTGTGAAGGGCTACCTTCAGTTGTTGCTGATATGACCCATTATCTTCGTCAGAATATGGAATGCCACTTCTCTGCCGAAAGACAATTTTCATCCTATTTGCGTATTCCTCATATGATTCCCCGTCTTTCTGTCTACACCTACTGATGGCGCTATAATCAGCCCTGACAGTAAACTTTCCTCTCATTCTCTGAAAAACTCCTTCTAACTGCCCCCTGAGCTCATTTGTGTCTGGTGCCCAGGGGAGTCCTGTGTTCTGATCTACGGGTGTCCAATTTCCTTCTCACCACAGACCATTTACGGTCCCAGTGACCACCATCAAAACTTGTTGAGTTTCTGTACCATTTGTATGAATAACTCCTCACTAAATCTTGGATTCCCCCGAATGCACCCGTCCACATCTACATCTGGTTTTGGAATCTCCGAAACAAGCCTTCTTAACAGTCTTCTGGAGTCCACGTTCTGTATACTAACATGGTTGCCTGCTGACCTGGAAGCCAACTGTTTGGATTAGCAACTTCAATCATAGGGAACAGACCAGTTTCATCTTTTTTTACTTCCTTTTTATCCCCATCTAAGTCTCTTAACCTTCCTCTCTTAGACCTAGTTAACGGTCCTCTCCTAGACTCTACGGGAGGGGCCGTTGGGACCAAGACCTGACCTGACGGTCCACTTCCGTCTTGGTTATCATATGGAGGGGGGTGTTCGGGCTCATGGCGCCGTGACCTCACCCCTCCTGTCTCATTGTCTTCTGGTCGCACATATGCAGTCAGAGACGGGTAGAGACTATTATTACCGGTTTCTTTATCATCTTTACTTTGATTAAATTTAGTCCTTCTATGCTCTGCTTCTTTTATCCACAGATCAATCATCTCCAATCCATTTTTCCGTTCTTCTGCTTTTTTACCATTGCAATGTTTCTTAATTTTATCTCTCAGGGCCACGAGAGTTTGAGGTCGATCCAATTGACCATTCCAATCAAATTTAGTAACCCACGTTTTACAATATTCAGTGGAATTTGGATACTTTTGTTCCATATATCTACAACCACGCGGCTCCTCATACAGTTTTGACTGTTGTTTCCCCATATTTAGATATTCTTATTTATCTACTTATTTAATTTCCCTTTTTTTTTTTTTTTTTCGTGTGTGTGCGTGTGTGCGTTTTATATGTAAATTTGAAATACCTGATTATCTTCAAAAACTCCTAGTGAGCGCACTAAAATCAGGTCTTCTGCACGCCTTTAACTTCAATCGCTCTCAGCCAGGGAGGTACACACCAAGCTTCTACCCCACGGGGGCGGGTGTGTCTTGCCTCTGCTTCCTCCCCGGCAAGGGTGCAGGATATCCCTACCGGTTTCCTTGTGTACTGCAGTTCTACTCACTCCGTCTCTTTGTAGATATTGCCGTGGAATCTAGTCCCAGAGTCCCGTCACTGGGGGAGAAACGTCCTCGGGAGGTCGACAGCACCGGCTTCGCATCAACTTGTGACCCAAAGACTTTGATGACAGGACCACTGCTTTTCGGGTCCTGGCTGCGCAGACTTCGGTGGTCGGCAGTCCCGTTGGCGTACTCCTCCAGATGTTGGGCTCCGGCTCGAAGGACCAATAAATGTGGGATCCAAAAGTGGATTCACGAACTTCACGCAATATCTGTCTCGACAAAAGAGTCAAAGAGAACCAGAGGCCTTGCAAGGGAGAGACGGCAGCAGTTCACTCAAGGCGCTTCCTCTGCTCGCTCTGAAGTCTGCGCGCGTCCTCTCCTCTTTTATTGAATACACACACACAGTTAAAAGGCATCCTGTTTCCCTAACCAACAGTTAGGGAAACAGGATGAGTTAACCATTGTTTTGTGATAACTCAGCGTCAGAACAAAATACATCTCACACTGTACTTCTCTTTACCATGTTCTTTCAGGTATTTGGATCTCTGCTTGTTGTGCTCTTGTTCAAAAGCCCAAACATAGATAAGTGCTTGACCTCCAGTCTTCAAAAGTCTTACCAACTCTCTTATTGCTGCGAGCCGCCGCTCCTGCAACACAAACCGAAATTTATTCGTTTCATTTGACTTTTTGCTGACAGATAGATTATTTAAATGACTGAAAATATCAGGATCCACGTTTTAGAAAATCTGCAATATATGTGCAATTGTCTTTACATACCGGAGTGGAAAAGTGGTGGATGACAGCTATGGAAATGCAAGCGTCAAAGGAGGCTGTGCGGAAAGGGAGCTGGAGAGCGTCAGATACAAACGCCTCGAAACCCCTCTCTGCACAGATTTGAATAAGCGCACTGCTACGATCACAACCAATCTGAAAAGGTACAAAAAACAGACTTCATTTTAACAGGATTTGTAATCACTTTCTTGCTAACCTCTGCCCCTCCCCCCATCATCACCAAGAGCCCCTGCACACAAGGGCCACTTCCCCCCCCCCCAGCCTCCCCCCCACACTCAGCCCCTCCCCAGTCACCAGCCGCCCCCCTCTCCCTCACCTTGAACGAGGTGAAGAGAGAACTCAAGAGGCTGAAGGTCAGGAAGGCCGCAGGGCCGGACGGGATCAGCCCCAGACTACTCCGGGAGTGTGCAGACCAGCTCAGCGAGGTGGTTCTGTACATGTTCAACCTGAGCCTCCGTCTGGAGAAGGTCCCGGCCCTGTGGAAGACCTCGTGTGTGGTTCCGGTCCCCAAGACAGCCCACCCCAGGGAACCGAGCCACTACAGACCTGTGGCCCTGACCTCCCATCTGATGAAGAGTCTGGAGAGGATCGTCCTCGGCTACCTCCGCGACCAGGTGGACTCCGCTCTGGACCCGCTGCAGTTCGCCTACCGTCCAGGCATCGGTGTGGACGACGCGGTGATCTACCTGCAGCACCGGGCCCTGAGCCACCTGGAGGCCTCTGGAGGCACTGTGAGAGTCATGTTCTTTGACTTCTCCAGCGCCTTCAACACCATCAGGCCTCCTCTCCTCAGGAGGAAGATGGAGGACGCGGGCGTGGACCAGCAGCTGGTGGCCTGGACCACAGACTACCTCACCAACAGGCCCCAGTACGTCAGACTGCAGGACAGCCTGTCAGAGGTGGTATTGTGCAGTACGGGGGCTCCACAGGGGACAGTGCTCTCTCCATTCCTCTTCTCAGTCTACACCTCTGATTTCAGGTACAACTCCGAGAGGTGCCACCTCCAGAAGTTCTCCGACGACACCGCCATCGTCGGCTGCGTGTCAGGGGGGGACGAGCTGGAGCTACAGAAGAGTCATCACCGACTTGGTTGAATGGTGTGAGAAGAACCACCTTCTTCTTAACACCAGCAAAACACAGGAATTGGTGATAGACTTCCGGAGGACCTCCACACCCCACACTCCGGTGAACATCCGGGGGTCAGACATCGAGCTGGTGGACTCGGTCAAATACCTGGGTGTTCACCTGAACAACAAACTGGACTGGTCCCACAACACCAACGCCCTGATCAAGAAGGGCCAGAGTGGCCTGCACCTGCTGAGGAGACTGAGGTCCTTTGGCGTGAGCAGGGCTCTTCTGAGGACCTTTTACGACACTGTGGTGGCCTCGGCAGTGTTTTATGCCATCGCGTGTTGGGGAGGAGGCAGCACGGACAGGGACAGGAAGAGACTGAACAAGCTGGTTCAGAAAGCTGGCTCTGTCCTGGGCTGCAGCCTGGACTCCATCGAGGAGGTGGCAGAAAGAAGGACGTTGGCCAGGCTGACGTCCATCAGGAGCAACACCTCCCACCCCCTACACCACACTGTAGAGACCCTGGGGAGCTCCTTCAGCACCAGGCTGAGGCATCCTCAGTGCAAGAAGGAGCGCTACCGCAGGTCGTTCCTCCCTACAGCCATCAGACTCTTCAATGCTGCTTCCTAGGTCCTACACAAGGACTAACAATCCACATGGACATACCTCTCACACCCATACTCCATGTAAATCCTGTATATAATATTTATTGGTGTACATAATGTCACATTCCTACAGAAAGCATTTGTACTTATCTGCCTTCTTCCTGCACTTTTTGTACCTTTCTCCAACGTCCTTGCTGCTGGAACAGTGCAATTTCCCCGCTGTGGGACAAATAAAGCATTCTGTTCTATTCTATTCTATTCTATTCTATTCTAAATGACTATTTTTCCATTGGAGAAGGATATTTATGTCATTTTCCAAATGAAACTGAAACCGGCCTAGATTTTAAGTATCGTTTTTGGAGGAACTCAGGCACTGCTCATCACCTGTCCAATGCCATCCATATACCGAAGCCTGGTGGTGCATCCTAAGATGCCGTACAGTGGTTGAAACGGGGAAAACAATCAGGGTTGGAGACTGAACGGAGCAAATGACTTCATGAAAACCTGATGCAGAGTTCTCGGGACCTCTGATCGGGCTGAAGGTTCACTTTTAAACAAGAAAACGCCCTTAAGCAGGAGTGACTGGGAGAGAACTCTGTGGTTATTCCCCAGTGCCCAGAGCCCTGTACTAGTCCCCATAATAGCGAATATCATCCAAGAGTAGACTTTGTGTTCATCTGGACTCGTTTTACCTTCTATCTATATGTCTATATATCTATATATCTATATATCTATATATCTATATATATATATCTACAGAAGGCGAAACATTTTCAAAGAAAACCTAAACGAGTCCAGATGAACACAAAGTCTACTCTTGGATAACTATGACCTAGATGATTGAGAACCTATGCAGACATATAACATAACCACATTTTTAGTTTATGCAAAGAAAATGTGAAGTGACTTGTAATTTATTTCATATGCGTATATAAAAAGCTTTATTAATCAAAATTTTTTGATTAAGAGTTTTTACACCACTACCAAAATTGAAGCACTTAAAAAGAAACACAGTAACACTCTTTCAGGTAAGTCAGCAAATTTTATACATGGAAAAATTCATTTATTGGGCAACAGAGAGTGTCTTAATAAAGCGTTCCCTACCTTTTTTCTGTGACGTACTAGCCATCTCCTCTGGAGGCAAACCAGTCCCTCCATCCTTCCAGTATGGGTTTAACTCTAGTTTGTGCAAACCAGCCTACATGGAAAAATTATATATATATATATATATATACAAACAACAAACTAATTAATAAAAAAATGGTGCTTATAAAAACAAACACAGATTAAAGTTTAAACCGATTATACAGACATACAACAGTAAGCCGTGCACTCGGGCCATCTATAGTCATTTAAGGTGGAAAAAAAGGAATACTTAGCAGAGTTGTCATGTGGTATCTAATCCCATAACATGATTACGTGACTGCATTTCCTCCCACTTATACGCAAACAAAAAAGAAAAGAAAAAAAACAGAAATGCCATCACCTGCTCAATGGCTTGAGCCTTTGCTCTCTCCTCCTCTTTCAGTCGCTCTTTCTCACCCTTTCTCTCCATTGTAGATGTAGTTTTCATTGCCAAAAAGTCAAAGGTCATCCATTCATCTCTCTAAAAGAAAACATTGGGGACATGTCATTTAAACTAATACATAGTGCAGTCAGAAAATGTAAACATTTCGTTTTGTCATGACTGTATTTTAAAATTGAAAAATGTATATCTCATCAACCCCTAAGCCACCAGGCTTCACTATAGGGATGGCCCTAGGCAGGTGAAGAGGGGTGACTATTTACTTCCAAATACCATAAAAAAAATCAAGCCAAAAGAAAGTCAAATTAGCTTTCTTTTGGTTGGTTTTATCAGACCAAAGAATCCTGACTCTCACAAGAGGAGCAGTGTCTGACGAGCCAGTCTGCTAAAACCAAGATTATACAGTGGATATCCTGGCACTTTTCACAACACAGGATCTCTGTGCTGATCAGGTCAACTGTGTAGGAAGCAGCTCAAGGAAAATCAAGGGAAATAGAAAATTCCAGGAAAAGCTTTATCTTAATATACATTGAAACTTCCAGAATAAATTTCAAATTCAATCATTTAGTTTACCTGGACATTCTGAGCTGGACTGTTGTCCTTCTCTGAAGGGTTGGAGTGTTGAGAAATCTTCCAGGCTTTAGCAGCCTGTGTCTGGGGCTGAGCTTCAACCCATTCATCAACTGAATCCTGATACACAAACAAAGAAATTTATCTATAAGGCATTTTTTTTTTTACATTTTAATTCACCAGTACAACCCTGCTGTGTAGAATCCATTAATGATTTACCACTGAACCATCACTAGAGCCATCTTCTGCTCCTGAAGTTCTCTTTTCCTTCTTGCCCTTCTTTTTCTTTTCCCTTTTCTTCTTAGATTTCTTCTCCTTTTTCTTCTTGTGCTTTACAGAGTCATCCTGCAGAGGGTGAAAATAAAAAAAGATCTTATTGCTCATTTACTTTCTACAATAAGCAATATCAAAACACAAGACGGTCGCTTTTAATTCACAAAAGGAAAAAAAACAAAAAATAAAACATATCCTAATAATATCTAAGCTACACTACATAACATCTGTGGAATTCAAGAGAATAAACAACAATAAAGCAACTACCATCTGTGTGTAAAATAAAAAAAGGTGTATCTTACATCTTGTATCTCTTGAAGTCTTTGATTGACCTCAGGCAGTATCCAAGTGTCCTCCCCTCTCTGCCTTTTCAGCTCCTTTTTCCTCTCTTCCCGTTCATACTGCTGCTTGGCCTGGACATTACATTATTATACATATAAAGAAAAAACAAGCTTATATATGAACGGTTAATTAATGCCCCTTGGTGTTAATATCACGCGTGAGTGATGTGTGTAACGCAGCCTCTCCTGATTGAATTCCTGTGAAAAGATTAATGAAATGCTATTTTGCTGTTTGTAAGATGACCGTCAAATATTTGAGCTACATACAACATTAAAGATGCATACGTTTTATTCTAAATTTAAAGGTAATGACACTCCAGACACGTGGACAAATCTTTTCAAAAATCAACAAGACCAGAAAGGGCTAGCTGGGCTTGTTTTTTGTTGTTTTGGTTTTTTTTTGTTTAGTTGTGTTTTGTTTGTTTTTGGAAATGAAGCCACGTTGAACTGGAACCACAATGAAGATACAACTGATCTACAGAAAGCACAGAAACTATTGACTGCATCATCTGCTCTCTATTCCATGGCAACACAAACACAACTGCACATCAGGATAACATACAGGTGTGTGTAAATGGGATTAAGGATTAGTGTGTATCAATCTTTATGTTAGGGATTATGAGTCATGTTAATCAGTGGCTGGGCTACTATTGGCCGCTGCTGTGTTGTTTTATAACCTAATGAAATGATTATGATTTGAAACCCATGTGGGGGGATCACAAATTAACAACCACTGTTATTCATGACCATGACCAGATTGTCATCATTAGCATTTATATCCCAAAACACTGATATCAGAGATAAAGCTATAATAGGAAGAAATGGCTAAAGGAAGAAAACAGGACAAGAAATTGCTGATGCGATGTGCTGATTGAATTTACTATAAAAGGCAACTAAAGATGGCTTATTTCGCTAAATTTAAAATTTATAAAAATGAAATTTCGCTATTAATAAGATGAGTCACAAATAGTTTTGCTGTGGTTCTGAAATCTGATACCACAGTAGCAGTGAAGCTAGAGGTTAGCGGCAGCTAACTTAGCTCGTTGGTACCTAACACAGACAAGTATTACATATTGTATTTATGGTTGCTTGGTATTAGGCTTATAGTTATTACCTTTTCTAGCACTTCTTGACGTGCCTGTCTTTTAAGAGATTTTCTTTCTTCAATACTGCTCGCACTTTCAAAACAACCACCGTTTGACGCCATGACGTTGTCGTAAAGGCTTTGTTAAAAGTCGTAAAGCGCTGTCGCAGATTGTCGCAAATGCAAGTGTGCGACAGGTAAAATTTATTTGACAAACACTGTTACATTTTTTTAAATCCCTTTTTTAAATCATCAGTTTTAGATTTTTGGCGCACAGAAAAAATATAAGTAAGCAATACTGGCTGTTATTATCAGGACATGACACGTTTGCTATCATCAGCTGATTTGCATCTTATTTGAATAATGTGTGTTTTATCTCATATTTAACTGAACATTTACATGTATTGGCTGACAGTATTAGAATTATATTACACGAGCATTTCAAGAGAACAGTATGTCACTTGTGAATTTCTACTCAACCAAAAAAAATAAAAATTAAAATTAAACCTGTTTAATTTTTGTTGTTGTATTTGTGGAGACAACTACTGTGTTTATAAATGACTGAGTGTTCATGTCACACTGAAGGATTCCCACTATTACTATACTATACCATACTATACTATTACTGACTTTGTAGTCACCTTCTGTACTTGTTTAGGGTGAACTTTTACTTTTTTGTATTTCAACCAGCACAAAGTGAAAAATCATGAACAGCAACAAAGCACAGTTGCAAGAACAGGACCTTTCTGCCCAGCTATAACTACACTATAGTTTAATCTGGTCACTTCATCTTTCTTTACAGTCTGTTACGCACAAGCCACTTCACACTAAAGATTAGATTGATTTAAACATGAATTAAAAAACATACCCAACAGTTTCCAAAACATTTTTCGGGATGGGGGAGGGAGGGTAACTATTGTGGAGATGGCTAAGATGACCAAAAAAAGTCAAAATATTCACTTTGTGAGATTGTGCATGTAGATTTACCTTTGTAACCACTAGATGGCAACGCCACCTACTATTTGTCCACACTAGTATTTTTGTGCAACAATATTAGGTCACATGTCAGATGCCTCAAATACAAAATATTTGGTTTAAATTGATCATCCAAAACTTTAATTAATCAATTATTTCTGACACATATTCATTATGTTTTTGGCTAACATAAAATCAGTACTATTTACACTTTAAAATTTGGAGGGTAAAACAAGTTAACTCATTTAATAACACACACTCATTCATTCCACTGAGAGTTTGCTGGCTTTCTTTCAAATAGGCAAAAGGTTTAATAACTCTTTTATTAAAATCTCTGTTGCATGCATAAGTGCGTATGACAAAATGACTTTGGGGCAAGCACTTTCCGGCCCATAGTGCTCCTAATCTCATCTAAAATTCGAAACGTGACTAAAATCAAGACCCAGGAGGGTGAGGATGTTTGTTGGAATATGAAATTCAGACTGCTGATGTCACAGTGATTTTCTGGGATCTATATTTTTAACCCATTGGCAAAATAAACTTGTTTTTTTTTTTTTTCCTCCTATTTTGTTTGGCTTTCAAAAGGCCACACACTGTCATCTGCAAAGGACCAGCCACTCTTGATACAAGATTAGAATAGAATAGAATAGAATAGAATAGAATAGAATAGAACAGAATAGAATAGAACTTTATTCGTCCCACAGCGGGGAAATTACACTGTTCCAGCAGCAGAACGTTGGAGAAAAAGTTCAAGCCTGGTGCTGAAGGAGCTCCCCAGGGTCTCTACAGTGTGGTGTAGGGGGTGGGAGGTGTTGTTTCTGATGGACGTCAACCTGGCCAACGTCCTCCACCACCTCCTCGATGGAGTCCAGGCTGCAGCCCAGGACAGAGCCAGCTCTCTGAACCAGCTTGTTCAGTCTCTTCCTGTCCCTGTCTGTGCTGCCTCCCCCCAACACACGATGGCGTAGAACACTGCTGAGGCCACCACAGTGTCGTAGAAGGTCCTCAGAAGAGCCCTGCTCACACCGGAGGACCTCAGTCTCCTCAGCAGGTGCAGGCGACTCTTGCCCTTCTTGATCAGGGCGTTGGTGTTGTGGGACCAGTCCAGTTTGTTGTTCAGATGAACACCCAGGTATTTAACCGAGTCCACCAGCTCGATGTCTGACCCCCGGATGTTCACAGGTGTGTTGGGGTGTGGAGGTCCTACGGAAGTTCTATCACCAATTCCTTCGTTTTGCTGGTGTTAAGAAGAATATTGTTCTCCTCACACCATTCAACAAAGTCGGTGATGACTCCTCTGTACTCCAGCTCGTCCCCCCCTGACACGGAGCCAACGGTGGCGGTGTCGTCGGAGAACTTCTGGAGGTGGCACCTCTCAGAGTTGTACCTGAAGTCTGAAGTGTAGAGTGAGAAGAGGAATGGTGAGAGCACGGTCCCCTGTGGAGCCCTCGTGCTGCACACTACCACCTCTGACAGGCTGTCCTGCAGCCTGACGTACTGGGGCCTGTTGGTGAGGTAGTCTGTGGTCCAGGCCACCAGCTGCTGGTCCACGCCCGCGTCCTCCATCTTCCTCCTAAGGAGCGAAGGCCTGATGGTGTTGAAGGCGCTGGAGAAGTCAAAGAACATCACTCTCACAGCGCCTCCAGAGGCCTCCAGGTGGCACAGGGCCCGGTGCTGCAGGTAGATCACCGCATCGTCCATGCCGATGCCTGGACGGTAGGCGAACTGCAGCGGGTCCAGAGCGGAGTCCACCTGGTCGCGGAGGTAGCCGAGGACGATCCTCTCCAGGCTCTTCATCAGGTGGGAGGTCAGGGCCACAGGTCTGTAGTGGCTCGGTTCCCTGGGGTGGGCTGTCGTGGGGACCGGAACCACACACGAGGTCTTCCACAGGGCCGGGACCTTCTCCAGACGAAGGCTCAGGTTGAACATGTACAGAACCACCTCGCTGAGCTGGTCCGCACACTCCCGGAGCAGTCTGGGGCTGATCCCGTCCGGCCCTGTGGCCTTCCTCACCTGAGTTCTTTCTTCACCTGATTCAGAGTGAGAGAGAGGGGGGCGGCTGGTGACTGGGGAGGGGGTGACTGAGGTGGGGGCCCCACTGGGCGCGGCCCATGTATGCAGGGTCTTGGTGACGATAGGGGGAGGTGCGGGGGCGGGGGGCTTGGAGCTGAGGTGTGGACAACTGTGAGGGTATTGTTGGCCTGGGGAGGTTTGAAGCAGGGCCTGGCTGGGTGGGGGGAGGGGGGAGGGGGGCTGTAGAGTCGAATCTGTTAAAGAACAGATTCAGCTCCTGTGCCCATGCTGGATCACCAGGGGCCTGGTGACCATCTCCCCCTGGACTGTGGCCTGACATCTTCTTCAGGCCCCTCCAAACGTCCCAGACGTTGTTCTCCTCCAGGCGCTGCTCCAGCTTCCTCCTATAGCTGTCCTTACACCTCCTGATGGTGTATGTCAGCTCCTTCTGCACTAAGCTATTCATATCGTTATACATTTTAAATCACATTGACAAAAGAATGTGCATATCTGTTTATATTGACTTGTATTTCAGGTAATGAGGGTCCTTCTGTGGTTTCACTTAAAGATTGATGCATCTCTGTCCAGAATACCTAATGCAATTGATCTTCGCTCAGGTTTTTTTAGACCGTGCATAACACCCTTGAATCGAGCACTACAGTTTACAAGTACCGGTAGTTCTTACACTGATGACATGTGTGGACACTTGGAAACAGAATGGCTGGTATAAATTTAAATGTAAAATTTTCAGGGAGGTTTCTGAATCCTTTTCATAGCTTTTGCTGATTTAAATCCTTCTAGGAGTACCGGTAGATTAATCATAGAGCAATGAGCGACTTTCTTGTTCTAACAGTGTTTCTTATAATAAATTGACATGTCAGACTAATGAAAAAAGGTTTGTGTAAATCTGTCGAGTGTTAGAAAGAATGGTGTGATCACAGCAGAGGATAAATAGGTTTTCTAGGAAGAGAGGCTTCCAAACCAGAGGCCCTTTTCCCTGAGTTTGCAACAAAGAATCCAGCAGTGTAAACTATTCCCCCACTAACACCTTACAGGTCATTAATACAGTGTGCCAACAGGTAGAGCATACTTTTGTTGATGTTTGCACTGCAGAATCCGTTGCATGGCCTATAAATTCACTCTTTGCATGCTATGGACAGTTTACCTAGAACTGCATTGCGTGTGAGAAGCTTAGCCTAAAATAGCTAAAATAAGTTGTTTAAAGATTTAGCTGGAGAAGTAGAACAAAACTTCCTCCTGGCCACTGATAAAAGGCACAAAAATTTAGACATTAGTACAGTTGGAGAGCCACACACTTTGATTCTGTGACGGCTTATCTCAGTTTTGTTGCATGTTCCTTCCACATCTCAGGGCTCTCTAGGTGGAATAGATTCAACCTATTTCCATGGCTCCAGGCAAAAATGGTGTGCAGTAAACAGCATCTAGGGTGAAATGTGCTAAGTTGTACTGAGCTGCACGACCCTGAAGACAGATGAGCAACATTAATCACTGGCTGGGGGTCTGATTACATAGCCCTGCTTCCTCTTAAGTAAAGCTGTCCCTGCAGTGGTACATGAGGATGGCACCAGAAGTCTGGCATCTCACAGTGGCTCATTTCTCCTGTCAAATTCCAACTCCCCTTTAGTTTGCAACTACTAGTGTCGCATGAATAGCATCAAACAGTGGGCTGTTAATGTATCTCACGATACTGAAGCACCGAAAACAGCCTAAAGAAGGGCAAAAAGAAAAAAAAGAATTTTTGTAAATTTACCTGATGTTTTTTTGCTATTGGAGACAGGCTTCTTTGAAGGAACAACTACCTGAGGCCGTGTTGTAATACCTAACTATATCTGCTCCAACTTCAGACGTGAACATGTAGTTAAGAAGAAAATGACATCAGAAAAATTACCTTCACACTTAACTGAAAAATGTTTTTGTTGTATTTACCTTGAAGTTGTGTTGGTTGTATAATCTACCGCTGTCTCCTTCATTTTTTTTCTTTAGCGTTTTTCCATTTTTAGTAGGAGCCAATTACCGTAAAATTGTTCTTTTATCTACACACAATTAATAAGCCGATACATTAAGTCGGCCAGAATGAGGACTTGCGTCTTTTTTTAACGGACCATAACTGTCATCTCAAACTTATATGGATGCTAAAAATACACAGAGTGGGGGGAAATGCATTTTGCCAACTCAAAACAAGAAATATTACCCTGCCAAGTTCTCCTGTGCAAGCATCCTGTGTCAGATTCTGAAAAGAAAGGTACAAATCACATTTGCCCCGTTAGATTGAATTTCCACGTGTGGTTATTAGAAATCCCAGCAAGGCTGTGATTAAAGAAAGATCTTTGAAGCACTTCTGGCTCGGCACTTATATAGTCAGAGTAGGAGTTACAATTATTGATCATTCAAAGCCCACGGAACGTTGTCTCTCTGCTGTGGTCACATCTGTCTGAGCAATCACCCAGCAGATGCTTTGCCTTTCACTGGGTCCAGGTGAACTTTTCCCGGCATCGCGCTGAACTGTTAGTCAG
>CAAE01014616.1:71228-83473 GCA_000180735.1 Tetraodon nigroviridis
TAGGGCAGTCATGGCTGACGCGGCTCTGCAGCATCGCGTGGTCGTCTGGGGCAGTACCGCAGGATTGCAGACCGGGGTGTGGTCCCTCTTTTAAGAAGGGGGACCGGAGGATGTGTTCCAACTATAGGGGGATCACACTCCTCAGCCTCCCTGGAAAGGTCTATTCGGGGGTACTGGAGAGGAGGGTCCGCCGCATAGTCGAACCTCGGATTCAGGAGGAGCAGTGTGGTTTTCGTCCTGGACGTGGAACAGTGGACCAGCTCTACACCCTCAGCAGGGTCCTTGAGGGTGCATGGGAGTTTGCCCAACCAATCCACATGTGTTTTGTGGATTTGGAGAAGGCATTCGACCGTGTCCCTCGGGGAGTCCTCTGGGGGGTACTCCGGGAGTATGGAGTGTCGGGCCTCCTGTTACAGGCTGTCCGCTCTCTGTACAACCGGTGTCAGAGCTTGGTCCGCATTGCCGGCAGTAAGTCGAGCTCGTTCCCAGTGGGAGTTGGACTCCGCCAGGGCTGCCCTTTGTCACCGATTTTGTTCATAACTTTTATGGACAGAGTTTCTAGGCGCAGCTATGGTGTTGAGGGGGTCCGGTTTGGGGACTCCAGGATTGGGTCTCTGCTTTTTGTGGATGACGTGGTCCTGTTGGCGTCATCAACCCGTGACCTCCAGCTCTCGCTGGACCGGTTCGCAGCCGAATGTGAAGCGTCCGGGATGAGAATCAGCACCTCCAAATCTGAGGCCATGGTTCTCAACCGGAAAAAGGTGGAGTGCCTCCTCCGGGTCGGGGAGGAGAACCTGCCCCAAGTGGAGGAGTTCAAGTACCTTGGGGTCTTGTTCACGAGTGAGGGAAAAATGGAGCGGGAGATCGACATGGCGGAATCGGGTGCGGCATCTGCAGTAATGCAGACTCTGCACCGATCCGTTGTGGTGAAGAGAGAGCTGAGCCGAAAGGCGAAGCTCTCGATTTACCGGTCGATCTTCGTTCCTACTCTCACCTATGGTCACGAGCTTTGGGTAGTGACCGAAAGAACAAGATCGCGGGTTCAAGCGGCAGAAATGAGTTTCCTCCGTAGGGTGGCTGGACTCTCCCTTAGAGATAGGGTGAGAAGATCAGTCATCCGGGAGGGGCTCAGAGTAGAGCCGCTGCTCCTCCACATCGAGAGGAGTCAGATGAGGTGGCTCGGGCACCTAGTAAGGATGCCCCCTGGACGCCTCCCTGGTGAGGTGTTCAGGACGCGTCCCTCCGGTAGGAGACCCCCGGGAAGACCCAGGACACGCTGGAGAGACTATGTCTCTGGGCTGGCCTGGGAACGCCTGGGGATCCCCCCGGAAGAGCTGGAGGAAGTAGCTGGGGAGAGGGAAGTCTGGGCCTCCTTGCTTAGACTGCTGCCCCCGCGATCCGACCCCGGATAAGCGGAAGAAAATGGATGGATGGATGGCTTTATCTTAATATACATTGAAACTTCCAGAATAAATTTTGAATTCAATCATTTAGTTTACCTGGACATTCTGAGCTGGACTGTTGTCCTTCTCTGAAGGGTTGGAGTGTTGAGAAATCTTTCCAGGCTTTAGCAGCCTGTGTCTGGGGCTGAGCTTCAACCCATTCACCAACTTAATCCTGATACACAAACAAAGAAATTTATCTATAAAGCTTTTTTTGTTTTTACATTTTAATTCACCAGTACAACCCTGCTGTGTAGAATCCATTAATGATTTACCACTGAACCATCACTAGAGCCATCTTCTGCTCCTGAAGTTCTCTTTTCCTTCTTGCCCTTCTTTTTCTTTTCCCTTTTCTTCTTAGATTTCTTCTCCTTTTTCTTCTTGTGCTTTACAGAGTCATCCTGCAGAGGGTGAAAATAAAAAAAGATCTTATTGCTCATTTACTTTCTACAAGAAGCAATATCAAAACACAAGACGGTCGCTTTTAATTCACAAAAGGAAAAAAAAAACAAAAAATAAAACATATCCTAATAATATCTAAGCTACACTACATAACATCTGTGGAATTCAAGAGAATAAACAACAATAAAGCAACTACCATCTGTGTGTAAAATAAAAAAAGGTGTATCTTACATCTTGTATCTCTTGAAGTCTTTGATTGACCTCAGGCAGTATCCAAGTGTCCTCCCCTCTCTGCCTTTTCAGCTCCTTTTTCCTCTCTTCCCGTTCATACTGCTGCTTGGCCTGGACATTACATTATTATACATATAAAGAAAAACAAGCTTATATATGAACAGTTAATTAATGCCCCTTGGTGTTAATATCACGCGTGAGTGATGTGTGTAACGCAGCCTCTCCTGATTGAATTCCTGTGAAAAGATTAATGAAATGCTATTTTGCTGTTTGTAAGATGACCATCAAATATTTGAGCTACATACAACATTAAAGATGCATACGTTTTATTCTAAATTTAAAGGTAATGACACTCCAGACACGTGGACAAATCTTTTCAAAAATCAACAAGACCAGAAAGGGCTAGCTGGGCTTGTTTTTTGTTGTTTTGGGTTTTTTTTGTTTAGTTGTGTTTTGTTTGTTTTTGGAAATGAAGCCACGTTGAACTGGAACCACAATGAAGATACAACTGATCTACAGAAAGCACAGCAACTATTGTTTGACTGCATCATCTGCTCTCTATTCCATGGCAACACAAACACAACTGCACATCAGGATAACATACAGGTAAATGGGATTAAGGATTACAGTGTGTATCAATCTTTATGTTAGGGATTATGAGTCATGTTAATCAGTGGCTGGGCTACTATTGGCCGCTGCTGTGTTTAACAGACAAATCCTGTCTGCAGTTAAATTTATCAAGTGATATCTGTCAAGCAAATTCATTATCAATGTTTTAACCTGCAATGATGCATCCATCTTGGAACCGTTTCCCCCCTGTGGGTCACAGGTTGTTTTATAACCTAATGAGATGATTATGATTTGAAACCCATGTGGGGGGGATCACAAATTAACAACCACTGTTATTCGTGACCATGACCAGATAGTCATCATTAGCATTTATATCCCAAAACACCTGATATCAGAGATAAAGCCTATAATAGGAAGAAATGGCCTAAAGGAAGAAAACAGGACAAGAAATTGCTGATGCGATGTGCTGATTGAATTTACTATAAAAGGCAACTAAAGATGGCTTATTTCCGCTAAATTTAAAATTTATAAAAATGAAATTTCGCTATTAATAAGATGAGTCACAAATAGTTTTGCTGTGGTTCTGAAATCTGATATCACAGTAGCAGTGAAGCTAGAGGTTAGCGGCAGCTAACTTAGCTCGTTGGTACCTAACACAGACAAGTATTACATATTGTATTTATGGTTGCTTGGTATTAGGCTTATAGTTATTACCTTTTCTAGCACTTCTTGACGTGCCTGTCTTTTAAGAGATTTTCTTTCTTCAATACTGCTCGCACTTTCAAAACAACCACCGTTTGACGCCATGACGTTGTCGTAAAGGCTTTGTTAAAAGTCGTAAAGCGCTGTCGCAGATTGTCGCAAATGCAAGTGTGCGAGAGGTAAAATTTATTTGACAAACACTGTTACATTTTTTTAAATCCCTTTTTTAAATCATCAGTTTTAGATTTTTGGCGCACAGAAAAAATATAAGTAAGCAATACTGGCTGTTATTATCAGGACATGACACGTTTGCTATCATCAGCTGATTTGCATCTTATTTGAATAATGTGTGTTTTATCTCATATTTAACTGAACATTTACATGTATTGGCTGACAGTATTAGAATTATATTACACGAGCATTTCAAGAGAACAGTATGTCACTTGTGAATTTCTACTCAACCAAATAAAAATTAAAATTAAACCTGTTTAATTTTTGTTGTTGTATTTGTGGAGACAACTACTGCAAAACATTTTTCGGGATGGGGGAGGGAGGGTAACTATTGTGGAGATGGCTAAGATGACCAAAAAAAGTCAAAATATTCACTTTGTGAGATTGTGCATGTAGATTTACTTTTGTAACCACTAGATGGCAACGCCACCTACTATTTGTCCACACTAGTATTTTTGTGCAGCAATATTAGGTCAGATGTCAGATGCCTCAAATACAAAATATTTGGTTTAAATTGATCATCCAAAACTTTAATTAATCAATTATTTCTGACACATATTCATTATGTTTTTGGCTAACATAAAATCAGTACTATTTACACTTTAAAATTTGGAGGGTAAAACAAGTTAACTCATTTAATAACACACACTCATTCATTCCACTGAGAGTTTGCTGGCTTTCTTTCAAATAGGCACAAAGGTTTAATAACTCTTTTATTAAAATCTCTGTTGCATGCATAAGTGCGTATGACAAAATGACTTTGGGGCAAGCACTTTCCGGCCCATAGTGCTCCTAATCTCATCTAAAATTCGAAACGTGACTAAAATCAAGACCCAGGAGGGTGAGGATGTTTGTTGGAATATGAAATTCAGACTGCTGATGTCACAGTGATTTTCTGGGATATATATTTTTAACCCATTGGCAAAATAAACTTGTTTTTTTTTTTTTTCCTGTTATTTTGTTTGGCTTTCAAAAGGCCACACACTGTCATCTGCAAAGGACCAGCCACTCTTGATACAAGATTAGAATAGAATAGAATAGAATAGAATAGAATAGAATAGAATAGAATAGAACTTTATTCGTCCCACAGCGGGGAAATTACACTGTTCCAGCAGCAGAACGTTGGAGAAAAAGTTCAAGAAGTGCAGGACGAAGGCAGATAAATAGAAATACTTTCTGTTGGGATGTTACTCTATGTACACCAATAAATGCTTTATACAGGATTTACATGGGTACGACATTGTGGAGTGGACCTAGGATGCGGCATTAAAGAGTCTGATGGCTGTGGGGAGGAACGACCTGCGGTAGCGCTCCTTCTTGCACTGAGGAGGCCTCAGTCTGGTGCTGAAGGAGCTCCCCAGGGTCTCCACAGTGTGGTGTAGGGGGTGGGAAGGTGTTGCTTCTGATGGACGTCAGCCTGGCCAACGTCCTTCTGTCCGCCACCTCCTCGATGGAGTCCAGGTTGCAGCCCAGGACAGAGCCAGCTCTCTGAACCAGCTTGTTCAGTCTCTTCCGTGTCCTGTCTGGGCTGCCTCCCCCCACCACAGTGTCGTAGAAGGTCCTCAGAAGAGGCCTGCTCACGCCAAAGGACCTCAGTCTCCTCAGCAGGTGCAGGCGACTCTGGCCCTTCTTGATCAGGGCGTTGGTGTTGTGGGACCAGTCCAGTTTGTTGTTCAGGTGAACACCCAGGTATTTAACCGAGTCCACCAGCTCGATGTCTGACCCCCGGATGTTCACAGGTGTGTGGGGTGTGGAGGTCCTACGGAAGTTCCACCAGTTCCTTTGTTTTGCTGGTGTTAAGGAGAAGGTGGTTCTCCTCACACCATTCAACCAAGTCGGTGATAACTCCTCTGTACTCCAGCTCGTCCCCCCCTGACACGCAGCCAACGATGGCGGTGTCGTCGGAGAACTTCTGGAGGTGGCACCTCTCGGAGTTGTACCTGAAATCAGAGGTGTAGACTGAGAAGAGGAATGGAGAGAGCACTGTCCCCTGTGGAGCCCCCGTGCTGCACACTACCACCTCTGACCGGCTGTCCTGCAGTCTGACGTACTGGGGCCTGTTGGTGAGGTAGTCTGTGGTCCAGGCCACCAGCTGCTGGTCCACGCCAGCAAAAGAGACGCTGGTTAAAGAGACCACACTGTCGGGAATGTCCGTGTGTAGCCACGACTCCGTGAAGCACATAATGCTGCACTCCCGATACTCCCGCTGCAGCCGCGTCAGCGCCGTCAGCTCGTCCATCTTGTTCGACAGCGAGTTTGTACCGGCGTGCTCTCTCCCGGCGTTTGACGCCAGCCCGACAGCCCCTCGGTCTCCTCCGGATCTCCGCTGGGATGTCGAGCTTGTTGGCGAGAGCTAGTCCGGGGCGCCTGAGCGCTAACAGCTGATCGCGGGAGTAAACAATGGAGCCGCGACTAGACGGGTCCCCCATTGCGGTCTCGAAGTTCGGAAAATAAAGTGAAAAATTAGTGCAGCAGTGCCGAGTTTTGGACTCCTAGCTGCACAGGAGTTTAAGAAGCCGGTACAACCGGACAGAAGAAAGAAAACGAGGTGGAAAAAGTACGAAAGAAAGAAAGAAAAAGTCTTACTTGCATAATGACATAGATAGATAGATAGATAGATAGATAGATAGATAGATAGATAGATAGATAGATAGATAGATAGATAGATAGATAGATAGATAGATAGATAGATAGATAGATAGATAGATAGATAGATAGATAGATGAGCCGATGATCTTCTGGGCTGTGTTTATGACCCTCTGCACCGCCTTCCTGTCCTCCGCCTTGGAGCCTGCGTACCACACACTCAGGCAGTGGGTTAGCACGCTCTCCACGGCAGAGTGGTAGAAGGCCAGCAGCAGCTCCTGGTCCAGGTTGGCCTTCCTGAGGATCCGCAGGAAGTGGAGTCTCTGCTGGGCCTTCTTCACCAGGGACGTGATGTTGCCTGTCCAGGAGTTGTCGGAGGAGATGTGGGTGCCCAGGAACTTGAAGGTGGGGATGGTTTCCACCTGTTCACCGTTGATGGTGTAACCCAGTGTTACTTTGAGGCAAATGCATATTTTGTTTTTTGTTTTTCCAGATGATGTCATTCTTTCGTTTGAGTACTGTTTTGTCTGAGTGACGGTGAACGCACCGCGGGTTTTTTTGCACGGCAGCTCCGGTTGCAAGACAAAGGGGAATCTACTTTAATTTCATTTTTTGAGAAAAGTTATTAAAAAAAAAGTTTAAAGGAAGCAACACGCTCAATGTGTTGGTCAGATTCTGGGTCCTGATGAGAATATCCTGGTGAGTGCTACACACGCAGTTAGCAGTCGATGGTTTCTAAGTATGAACCGTGTAAATAAACGTGCACTTTAAAATAAAAAATAAAAACCAGTCAGGGTATAATAGGGTATAATAGGATATTATGTGATATGCTGTGATATATATGTATATACGTATATATATTTTTGTATAATAAAGTTGTTATTACCCAATCGGGTTTAAGCTAAGCTAACGCAACTACACGTGTCTTTCGTAGTTGTACACTGTGTGTAGGATAACTATATATATCGAGTTGAGTAATGGCTCTGCATGATTCGTGCAGGCTGGTTTTTTTTGACAGGAGAAAAAGTTTGAAAAGAGGAACAGCACCGTCCTGTATTTGGATCCACTGAGGAACTCCCTGGAGGTTTCTGATTTGGATGGCTACCTGCTTCCCAGGAGGCTGGTAGGAAACCATAGGATTCCCTATTTTTTTCCCCTTTTTTCCCTTATTTGAGATCTCAGACCTTTTTTTCCTTTTTTTTTAATATATTTTTGTTTTATCAGCCGACATATGTTCAAAAGAACTTCATCCATCCATTATCCATCCATCCATTATCCTACCCGCTTAATACCCAGTGGTGTCGCGGGGGTCTGCTGGTGCCTATCTCCAGCTCTCTTAGGGTGAAGGCAGGGATCCACCCTGGACAGGTCGCCAGTCCATCGCAGGGCACACACACCATTCACTCACACATTCATCTTCTACGGACAATTTAGAGTCTCCAATTAACCTTGCATGTTTTTGGACTGTGGGAGGAAGCCGGAGTACTTGATGCGAAGGCACTCGTGATTTCGGTCTTCGCTTGGAGTCCGATGTCTAGTAGTGTTTGTCGGCTGTAACTGGGGTTACAGTGACAGGGATGAAGGGACAGGCAGAGAAAAGTCAAAAGTAAGAAGTATAAAAAGAGCGAAAAGGAGCAAGCTAGTGGGGAGCCTCGAGCCGCTGCGACTGTGCGCGCCGCCATCTTGGATCTTGGAAATATAATGTCAACTTAAGTTCCCTTTGATCCCTTTCATCATTTTTAAATTGTGCTAAACTTGCTTTGAACATCTCACACCACTTCAAGATCCCAACCAATAGCAACCAATTTATGCATGAAAAAACCTGATGATGTCATCATGTTTTAAATGATAACATTGACATCAAAGTAATAGTTTCATAAAAGGTTAAAAGCTACAATAACTGCCTCTGTGTAGTGTATTTAGAATTTACAGCAGTAGTTAAACATACTGAAAACCATGCCTTTTGACAAAAATGCTAGTAAGTAACAAAAAACTGATAAAATTTAACATCTAAATTTGATTAAGAGGAAAATAGACCTTGTAAATAGTCATTCTGTGTCTCTGCTTTAAATAGAAGGTGCACAGTCAGTCATCCTGCAGGCTCTTTGATTATTATGCAATATTTTTCTTTTGCAAATGTAACTCTTGCACGTTATTACCACGTTATCCCAGAGGCCTTTGGACCACAAAAGAAGGAAAAATCATAGACAACCATAATGTAGTGGATACTCATTGTCATGTCTTAAATAAAAGAATGTAGATAAAATAAAGGTCTTTCCAGTATTCAAAATAAACTTTTCTTCTGATATTGATACTGATTTAGGCGGGAGCTACAGAAAAAGAAAGCACGCTGGAGAGGGAGATAGCAGAACGCCAAAAAAGAGAAGAGTCTCAAGCTACCAGAAGGCAAAACAAGACTTTATAGAAGCCCAGAAAGGTCAGATATAATAACATGAATGCATCGTGCACATTGTGTCTTATTATTACTCTATGTATTTATTTATCTCATTTGTCACAGCTGCTTTTGAAGCCAAATACCAGCAAATGCATTGTCTTGGCAGTGGGGGATGTGGTTTCGTATTTACTGGATACAATAAAGCCACTCTTTTACCTGTAAGCGTTAAACTTTTGTTCTTAATCACATTCTTAAGTATTTATGTGTGTACATGCAGAGGGTGAAATTGAAATTTACAGGATGTTTGAATTATGCAGGTGGCCATCAAACACGTCCCCAAAGAAAGTGTGTTGTGCAAAACCAAGGTGGGTACAGATGTCCAAATATTGTAATCTCCATGACTCTTCCACAAATGTCATTTCAAATGTGACATGATTTATTTCAGCGTTTCATGATCTTTTTTTCCAACTGGTTTTTTTTTTTTTTTTCTCAGACCAAAAATGGAGAGCGACTGTCATCCGAAGTGGCAATCATGTTGGAAATTTCAAGAAGAAAAAATAGATCAAAGCAATCTGCACCAGTTGCTCTACTGGACTGGTATGATTTGGACAAGGAGCTAATCCTGGTGTTGGAGAGACCAGTACCATGTGAGGACCTGGATGAATACTGCCAGGACAATGGAGGTTGCCTAGTGGAAGAGGAAGCCAAAGTAAGCTGTGTGTGTGTGTGTGTGTGTGTCGGACATTTAACTAAAAATCTATGCGGTTGGCTTTTACGGGGAGCTTTTGTCTATCTCTGGTTTATTGCAGATTATACTGAAACAGCTGGTTGACGCAGTGAGAGACCTTGAACGGAACAATATTTTCCACCGGGATATCAAGCAGCAAAATATCTTGATTGAGACCGGTTCTAAGGTGCCACAGGTTCGACTGATTGACTTTGGTCTGAGCTGCTTCTTTAAAAATAGGTCCTCGTACAATGTCTTCTTTGGTAAATAATCAGGTTTTTATTTCATCTCATTTGTCTCTTTACGTGTAAACACTTTTTTGAACTTCAGGCTTTGGTTATAATGTCTTCCAGGTACCCCTGACTACATGTCCCCTGAGAGTATGTATGGCGCCTACAAGCCTGGTCCCACCACGGTGTGGCAGATTGGGGTGGTCTTGTATGAAACACTTCACAGGGAAGAAACATTTGAGACATTAAGGTTCCTCAACAATAAGCTCACAATCCGAATGGACCTATCACAAAGTAGGAAATTTAAAACCACATGCAAAACTCTTACAGTGCGTTCTTGCTTGCTGATTTTTATCACGATCTCTGTCTTTCAGATTGCCGGAAATTTCTGAAGCTTTGTTTGGCAGCAAACCCTGAGGACCGCCCCACCCTAACCGAGCTTCAGAGTCATCATTGGCTTCAGTGATTTAGCCTGTTTTTTGTGTTGGTGTTTTTCTCCAATAAGCAATTTATTTTTTCTATATATTAAAAACAAATGCAAAACCGGTGTTTTTGATGTACTGTCAAAGACGTGGCTGCATTTATATGCACCAAAATGGAAATTCAGTCTGCTGAGGATAGAACGGTCATGAAAGGATTAAAATAATTCTACAAATGACATCTGCTCAAACAAAAATCCAGTTAAAAAATAAATTATCGCTAAAAGCACATAAAAATGACGATGAACATAAAGACTGAAAGACACTACTTTGGGCAAGTTTACCACAACTGAAGGTTTTAAATTGTGACTTGTCAAGTCAAGCCAGCTTTATTATTTCCAAAATATATAGCTGGTTCAACACATATTGGAAAAAAAACAAAAACGTTTCTCCAGGACTTGGTGCTACATAAAAACAACATAGAGGCACAAGAGACAATAAGGGCTACACAAGACAAGTGCAACAAGTGCGACAAATATTTACCATCACGCTACGGGACAAGGACATGAACTAAAACGCTGGCTGCAGTGCAGATTGTGTGCAGTTTTAGGAGCAACAGCAGTAAAGTGACGGTGGTCCAGTGGTCATATTTAGGCAACATAAAATAATTAGTGAAAACCTTCATTTCTATAACCAGAACATTTACAGCAGAGTAATAATATTGTTGTGTAATGACATGTTAAACACCAGGGTTTGTGTTTGTGTCTGTGTGCTAATCTGGTTGTGTGGGCCCCAATGCTACGGTACCTTTTTCCAGATGGCAGGAGGCTGAAGAGTGTGTGAGGGGTGTGTGAGGGGTGTGTGGGGTCAGCCACAATGCTGGTGGTCTTACGGGTGCAACGTGTGGTGTAAATGTCCATTGGGGGGGTTAAGGAGACACCGAGGATCTTCTCAGCTGTCCTCACTATCCTCTGGAGGGTCTTGCGCTCTGCCACGGTGCAGTTCCCAAACCAGACAGTGATGCAGCTGCTCAGGATGCTCTCGATAGTCCTGTAACAGCACCTCCTTCTCTCCTCCATGATCCGCTATAGCTGCAACAATCGCTCTGTTGATCAGTCCTCTATAAGAAGAGCTTCTATCCGTTGGCCGCGCTCCTGTCGTCGTCCACCCGCTCCACACTGCCACCACAACTAGAGCTTCCATTACCCCCATCCTGCTGGGCTCCAGCCGTTACTGGACCTATACAGGCCGTCAGCCGTTACTCAATTAAGAGCACTGTCGCCTCAGCACTGGGGTTAAATGTCGCTCGCTTGCAGTGTGAGATGTGGATCCACGACGGCCGCTCCGCCACACGGACTGCTGTCGGGGTGGCGAGTTGCACTTGGTAGGGTCCCTCCCACCGAGGCACGTTCCACCTCCTCCTGACGAACTTTTTCACCCACACGTAGTCTCCTGGTTTTAATTGGCTGTGCGGTTTCCTGTGGAGAGACAGCAGAACTGGGAACAACATTTACTCTTTTGACATTGTTATTGTCCAGGACCTCCCTCATATAGTCAGCTATTGTTTTGTCTGCAACGTCTGCTCCACCTGGCTGAGCCTCTATATGGGGAAGTGCATAAGGCCTTCCATACAGGGCTTCAAAAGGTGTGATTCCTGCTTTCCTGTGTGGTGTGATGTGCGTCCACAGCGTAACTACCGTAATTTCCGGACTATACAGCGCACCTGATTATAAGCCTCACCCAGTACATTTTTAAAGAAAAAACCATTTTGTGCATACATAAGCCGCACCTGTCTATAAGCCGCATGTGCCCACATTGAAACATGAGATATTTACAAAGAAAGACGGTACACAGAAAGAGTTTTCAAAGTTTTAAGAATATACCTTAGCTTTTCTTTCCAAACCAGTACCTGTGACGCGGCAGTAACACAGCAGGAATACGGTAGCACAGCACTAACAGGGCTGGTTAAAAAAAAACGGTAAAAGTCACTGAAAGCCAGCTCGACTGCTTTTAACTTGAAAGCTGCGTCATATGCATTTCTTCTTAAATTTTCCATGATGAGGGTCTGTTCATGCTAATTTTATTCATGGACAAAGCGCGAAGTTACGTTAAACTTGCATCTTCCTCGACACATATATTCCCACCTGTCTCACTCTTACCTTTTCTACTCGAGCGCCCCTGGCGGCCGTTAGAAAAATTACATAAATTGGCCGCATCACTGAATAAGCCGCAGGGTTGAAAGTTTGGAAAATAAGTAGCGGCTTATAGTCCGGAATTTACGGTAGATCTAAACAGAACACTCAGTTCCTT
>CAAE01014616.1:94078-107218 GCA_000180735.1 Tetraodon nigroviridis
GTGTGGATGGCGCTGGAGAAGTGAAACAAACATGACTCACAACAGCACCCGCTGGAGGCCTGCCCAGGTGGCCCAGGGCCCGGTGCTGCATGTATATGACCCGCCAGACCCCCTCCCTGCCTGTGACCGCTCTCTGCCGTCTGTTGGTCCGGCCTGTTGGTGAGTGAATCTGGTTAAAGAGACCACACTTGTCGGGGAATGTCTGTGTGGAGCGACGACTCCGTGAAGCACGATACATCTGACGCAGCCGCGTCATCGCCGTCAGCTCGTCCATCTTGGTCGACAGCGAGTTTGTACCGGCGTGCTCTCTCACCGGCGTTTGGACGCCAAGCCCGACAGCCACCTCGGTCTCCTCCGGCATCTCCGCTGGGGATGTCAGAGCTTGTTGGCGAGAGCTAGTCCGGGGCGCCTGAGCGCTAACAGCTGATCGCGGGAGTAAACAATGGAGCCGCGACTAGACGGGTCCCCCATTGCGGTCTCGAAGTTCGGAAAATAAAGTGAAACGTCTTACTTGCATAATGACATAGATAGATAGATAGATAGATGGATGGATGGATGGATGGATGGATGGATGGATGGATAGATAGATAGATAGATAGATAGATAGATAGATAGATAGATAGATAGATAGATAGATAGATAGATAGATGAGCCGATGATCTTCTGGGCTGTGTTTATGACCCTCTGCACCGCCTTCCTGTCCTCCGCCTTGGAGCCTGCGTACCACACACTCAGGCAGTGGGTTAGCACGCTCTCCACAGCAGAGTGGTAGAAGGCCAGCAGCAGCTCCTGGTCCAGGTTGGCCTTCCTGAGGATCCGCAGGAAGTGGAGTCTCTGCTGGGCCTTCTTCACCAGGGACGTGATGTTGCCTGTCCAGGAGTTGTCGGAGGAGATGTGGGTGCCCAGGAACTTGAAGGTGGGGATGGTTTCCACCTGTTCACCGTTGATGGTGTAACCCAGTGTTACTTTGAGGCAAATGCATATTTTGTTTTTTGTTTTTCCAGATGATGTCATTCTTTCGTTTGAGTACTGTTTTGTCTGAGTGACGGTGAATGCACCGCGGGTTTTTTTGCACGGCAGCTCCGGTTGCAAGACAAAGGGGAATCTACTTTAATTTCATTTTTTGAGAAAAGTTATTAAAAAAAAAGTTTAAAGGAAGCAACACGCTCAATGTGTTGGTCAGATTCTGGGTCCTGATGAGAATATCCTGGTGAGTGCTACACACGCAGTTAGCAGTCGATGGTTTCTAAGTATGAACCGTGTAAATAAACGTGCACTTTAAAATAAAAAATAGAAACCAGTCAGGGTATAATAGGGTATAATAGGATATTATGTGATATGCTGTGATATATATGTATATACGTATATATATTTTTTGTAAAATAAAGTTGTTTTTAGCCAATCGGGTTTAAGCTAAGCTAACGCAACTACACGTGTCTTTCGTAGTTGTACACTGTGTGTAGGATAACTATATATATCGAGTTGAGTAATGGCTCTGCATGATTCGTGCAGGCTGGTTTTTTTTGACAGGAGAAAAAGTTTGAAAAGAGGAACAGCACCGTCCTGTATTTGGATCCACTGAGGAACTCCCTGGAGGTTTCTGATTTGGATGGCTACCTGCTTCCCAGGAGGCTGGTAGGAAACCAAAGGATTCCCTATTTTTTTCCCCCTTTTTTTCCTTATTTGAGATCTCAGACCTTTTTTTCCCTTTTATTAAATATATTTTTGTTTTATCAGCCGACATATTTTCAAAAGAACTTGATGAACAATATTTGAATGGACAGTTATATAATATATTATAGAGGTTTAATTGATGATAAGGTTGTTTTCTGATGTTCTTGTTCGCTTTGTTGTAAAAAGTAATTCCTTTGTTAAATCAAGTGTGAAGTAATTGTGATCAATACACCAGTTTTTTTGAATTTGTGCGGTGTCTTATTGGGGTTGGAGGCTTTTTGCCATAAGGCGATTATCATTGCCAATCTCCCTGACAGATCCTGGAAATTTGAATCCCCTTTTTTCTTGTTGTGTAGATATAGATAGAGTTTGAAGATCCCCTTGATTAATATCTAGATTCCCCCCCCCCTCTTTGACTACACAGAAGAAGGGTGACAAAAGCAAAGGGGGTGTGGTCTGGTCTGCGTTTCCTGAAGTCCATTATCAGTTCCCTGGTTTTTTGGACGTTCAGGGACAGGTTGTTGTCCGAGCACCAGGATGCCAGGTTCTCCACCTCCTCCCTGTACGCTGATTGGTCTCCGTCCGTGATCAGCCCAACCACGGTGGTGTCGTCCGCATATTTTATGATGCGGGTGGTTGGGTGGGACGGGGAGCAGTCGTAGGTGTGCAGGGCGTACAGCAGAGGGCTCAGGACGCAGCCTTGGGGGGAACAGTGCTGAGGGTGATGGTGGAGGAGAGGTGGGGGCCGAGTTTCACAGTCTGGGGGCGGTGTGATAGGAAGTCTTTGATCCAGGTGCAGGTGGGGGCGGGGATCTGGAGCTGGAGCAGTTTGTTGTAAAGAATGTCCGGGATTATTGTATTGAAGGCTGAGCTGTAGTCCACGAAGAGCATCCTCACGTAGCTCTTCTTGTTCTCCAGGTGGCTCAGCGCTGTGTGGAGTGTGAGGGCGATGGCGTCTTTTGTGGACCTGTTTGCCCTGTAGGCAAACTGGTGAGGGTCAAAGGGGGGGGGGGGAGGTCTCTGAGGTGCTGGGAGACTGATCGCTCCAGGCACTTCATGATTACAGACGTCAGGGCGATGGGTCTGTAATCGTTCAGGCTGTCTACGGCGGATTTTTTGGGGACTGGCGGTGCTGTAGAGAGCTCTGTCCCCCGTCCTGAAGGCGGAGTCGCGAGCTCTAATCAGGGTCTGGACTTCACTGGTCATCCAAGGCTTCCTGTTTGGGAAGACTCGGATGCGTCTTTCCTCCGTGGTATTTTCCACACAGCATTTAATGTAGAAGAGGACAGACTCTGTGTATGTGTCCAGGTCCTGATCCTCAAAGATACTCCGCTCCGTGCAGGCGAACAGTCCTGGAGCTGGGAGAGAGCACTTTCGGGCCAGGCTTTGATGGTCTGAGCGGCTGGCTTTGTTTGCCTCCTGCGGGGGGTGTAGGCCGGGAAGAGGAATACGGAGAGATGGTCTGATTGTCCGAGGTGGGGGAGGGGGGATGCTCTGTACGCATGTTTGATGTTGGAATAAACATGGTCCAGTGTGTTTCCTCCTCTGGTTGCACACTTGACGTGCTGGTAGAATTTGGGAAGGACAGTCTTGAGGTTAGCTTTATTGAAGTCCCCGGCGATGATGTGCACGCCGTCCGGATGGGCTCTCTGTTGTTTCGTCACCATGGTCTGGAGCTGGCCGAGTGCCATGCTAACGTTAGCATCGGGAGGAATGTAAACAGCAGTTACAGCGACTGCCGTTAGCTCCCGCGGCAGGTAGAAAGGCCGGCACCGGACAGTCGTGGCCTCTAGGTCTGGTGAGCAGAAGGTGTCGACCACTCTGCTGTCCGTACACCAGTCTTCAAGCACGTAAACACAGAGACCCCCTCCTCTGGTCTTACCGGAGGCTTCGGTCCGGTCGTGGCGGTGGACGGTGCGGCTGGCTAGTTGCACCGTAGCATCGGGGATTCGCTGGTGTAGCCAGGTTTCGCAAACAATCAGCAGACAGCACTCACGTATGAGACGGTTGTAGTTTATCTGTGACTGCAGCTCGTCCATCTTGTTCACCAGGGATCTGGCACGTGTGAGGAGGATGGATGGTAACGGAGGTCTGTGTGGCTGTTTCCTGAGCCGGGCTAGCAGGCCTGCCCGGCATCCGCGCTTTTGCTTCCTCTCCTTGCGCCGCCTCCGGCGCTTTGGCTGGGCCCGACAACAATCCACGGAGAGCCCGGCGGTCTCGCCATCTCTGTTGGTATGCTGTGAGCCTGATGCGAAGGCACTCGTGATTTCGGTCTTCGCTTGGAGTCCGATGTCTAGTAGTGTTTGTCGGCTGTAACTGGGGTTACAGTGACAGGGATGAAGGGACAGGCAGAGAAAAGTCAAAAGTAAGAAGTATAAAAAGAGCGAAAAGGAGCAAGCTAAGTGGGGAGCCTCGAGCCGCTGCGACTGTGCGCGCCGCCATCTTGGATCTTGGAAATATAATGTCTACTTAAGTTCCCTTTGATCCCTTTCATCATTTTTAAATTGTGCTAAACTTGCTTTGAACATCTCACACCACTTCAAGATCCCAACCAATAGCAACCAATTTATGCATGAAAAAACCTGATGATGTCATCATGTTTTAAATGATAACATTGACATCAAAGTAATAGTTTCATAAAAGGTTAAAAGCTACAATAACTGCCTCTGTGTAGTGTATTTAGAATTTACAGCAGTAGTTAAACATACTGAAAACCATGCCTTTTGACAAAAATGCTAGTAAGTAACAAAACACTGATAAATTTTAACATCTAAATTTGATTAAGAGGAAAATAGACCTTGTAAATAGTCATTCTGTGTCTCTGCTTTAAATAGAAGGTGCACAGTCAATCATCCTGCAGGCTCTTTGATTATTATGCAATATTTTTTTTTTTGCAAATGTAACTCTTGCACGTTATTACCACGTTATCCCAGAGGCCTTTGGACCACAAAAGAAGGAAAAATCATAGACAACCATAATGTAGTGGATACTCATTGTCATGTCTTAAATAAAAGAATGTAGATAAAATAAAGGTCTTTCCAGTATTCAAAATAAACTTTTCTTCTGATATTGATACTGATTTAGGCGGGAGCTACAGAAAAAGAAAGCACGCTGGAGAGGGAGATAGCAGAACGCCAAAAAAGAGAAGAGTCTCAAGCTACCAGAAGGCAAAACAAGACTTTATAGAAGCCCAGAAAGGTCAGATATAATAACATGAATGCATCGTGCACATTGTGTCTTATTATTACTCTATGTATTTATTTATCTCATTTGTCACAGCTGCTTTTGAAGCCAAATACCAGCAAATGCATTGTCTTGGCAGTGGGGGATGTGGTTTCGTATTTACTGGATACAATAAAGCCACTCTTTTACCTGTAAGCGTTAAACTTTTGTTCTTAATCACATTCTTAAGTATTTATGTGTGTACATGCAGAGGGTGAAATTGAAATTTACAGGATGTTTGAATTATGCAGGTGGCCATCAAACACGTCCCCAAAGAAAGTGTGTTGTGCAAAACCAAGGTGGGTACAGATGTCCAAATATTGTAATCTCCATGACTCTTCCACAAATGTCATTTCAAATGTGACATGATTTATTTCAGCGTTTCATGATCTTTTTTTCCAACTGGTTTTTTTTTTTTTTTTCTCAGACCAAAAATGGAGAGCGACTGTCATCCGAAGTGGCAATCATGTTGGAAATTTCAAGAAGAAAAAATAGATCAAAGCAATCTGCACCAGTTGCTCTACTGGACTGGTATGATTTGGACAAGGAGCTAATCCTGGTGTTGGAGAGACCAGTACCATGTGAGGACCTGGATGAATACTGCCAGGACAATGGAGGTTGCCTAGTGGAAGAGGAAGCCAAAGTAAGCTGTGTGTGTGTGTGTGTGTGTGTCGGACATTTAACTAAAAATCTATGCGGTTGGCTTTTACGGGGAGCTTTTGTCTATCTCTGGTTTATTGCAGATTATACTGAAACAGCTGGTTGACGCAGTGAGAGACCTTGAACGGAACAATATTTTCCACCGGGATATCAAGCAGCAAAATATCTTGATTGAGACCGGTTCTAAGGTGCCACAGGTTCGACTGATTGACTTTGGTCTGAGCTGCTTCTTTAAAAATAGGTCCTCGTACAATGTCTTCTTTGGTAAATAATCAGGTTTTTATTTCATCTCATTTGTCTCTTTACGTGTAAACACTTTTTTGAACTTCAGGCTTTGGTTATAATGTCTTCCAGGTACCCCTGACTACATGTCCCCTGAGAGTATGTATGGCGCCTACAAGCCTGGTCCCACCACGGTGTGGCAGATTGGGGTGGTCTTGTATGAAACACTTCACAGGGAAGAAACATTTGAGACATTAAGGTTCCTCAACAATAAGCTCACAATCCGAAAGGACCTATCTCAAAGTAGGAAATTTAAAACCACATGCAGAACTCTTACAGTGCGTTCTTTCTTGCTGATTTTTGTCACGATCTCTGTCTTTCAGATTGCAGGAAATTTCTGAAGCTTTGTTTGGCAGCAAACCCTGAGGATCGCCCCACCCTAACCGAGCTTCAGAGTCATCATTGGCTTCAGTGATTTAGCCTGTTTTTTGTGTTGGTGTTTTTCTCCAATAAGCAATTTATTTTTTCTATATATTAAAAAAAAATGCAAAACCGGTGTTTTTGATGTACTGTCAAAGACGTGGTTGCATTTATATGCAACAAAATGGAAATTCAGTCTGCTGAGGATAGAACGGTCATGAAAGGATTAAAATAATTCTACAAATGACATCTGCTCAGACAAAAATCCAGTTAAAAAATAAATTATCGCTAAAAGCACATAAAAATGACGATGAACATAAAGACTGAAAAACACTACTTTGGGCAAGTTTACCACAACTGAAGGTTTTAAATTGTGACTTGTCAAGTCAAGTCAGCTTTATTATTTCCAAAATATATAGCTGGTTCAACACATATTGGAAAAAAAACAAAAACGTTTCTCCAGGACTTGGTGCTACATAAAACAACATAGAGGCACAAGAGACAATAAGGGACAATAATAACAAGACAAGTGCAACAAATATCACGCTACGGGACAAGGACATGAACTAAAACGCTGGCTGCAGTGCAGATTGTGCGCAGTTTTAGGAGCAACAGCAGTAAAGTGACGGTGCGTTGTAAACATGGTTTTAGTAAAGTCACAGTGCATTTGTATCATTGTAAACATAAACATCATACCCAGTGGTCGTATTTAGGCAACATAAAATGATTCGTGAAAACCTTCATTTCTATAACCAGAACATTTGATGGCTTGGCTGGATGTATGCTACGGTACCTTTTTCCAGATGGCAGGAGGCTGAAGAGTGTGTGAGGGGTCTGTGGGGTCAGCCACAATGCTGGTGGTCTTACGGGTGCAACGTGTGGTGTAAATGTCCATTGGGGGGGTTAAGGAGACACCGAGGATCTTCTCAGCTGTCCTCACTATCCTCTGGAGGGTCTTGCGCTCTGCCACGGTGCAGTTCCCAAACCAGACAGTGATGCAGCTGCTCAGGATGCTCTCGATAGTCCCTCTGTAGAAGGTGGTGAGGATTGAGGGAGGAAGATGCGTTTTCCTCAGCCTTCGTAAAAATTAAAGGTGCTGCTGGGCTTTCCTGCTGATTTGAGTGGTGTTGAGAGACCAGATGAGGTTCTCCTCCAGATGAACACCCAGGAATTTGGTGTTTTTGACGATCTCCATGGAGGAGCCAGGCATCAGGGTTAGAACTTGTGCATTATTCATTGCGTTTACTAAAGTTTTCTGGCCACCTTTGATTCTTTATTAAAATCGCTGTAGCCTCGAAATTGAATTCATTTTTCAGTCAATCTTCATTTCCTCTATAATTTCAGTTTCCCGTGATGACAAGCATTAAGGCAAATTCACTTTATAATACTGGGAAAAAAAAGATGTAAGAATATAACAAAATTCTGTATTCATTTTTAAAGCATCATTCAATTCCAAAATTCCAAAATTACTTTATTTCAATGTACACCTGTACAATAAAAGCAACGGTGTCAGGCCGTCTTCTCTAAAATAACACACCAGTTTCCCTGGTCGTGGTAGCCGTGCTGCACGTCGACTCCAGGGATCTGACCACACAGCTGCTGGAGCTCTCCCTGCTGGAACAGGTGGTAATAGCGGCGATAGACGGGCAGCGAACGCTCACTCTCACTACCCGGCGAGGTTCGAGGCTCCGAGCCGATCCCGAGACTTGATCCGAAACCAGAACCCGGTTTAGATTCCGAACGGTTGACGGAACATGGACCGTGACCCGAGGAAGCCTTGTCACCGTCTTTCTTTTTCTTCTCTACATTTTCCACCGAGTATTCCCCTCTCTGGGTTTTCTCATCTTTTAAATGCCAGGGAACCAAAAGATCCTGTGTTTTGAAGGCTGTGCGATTAGTGTGTACACTGAGCTTCGCGCCAGACTGTTTGCTTACACACTGTACATTCTCTACATGGTGTGTGTCCTCCAGAGGCATGCTGTACTTCTCTTTACTTTGTTCTTTCAGGTATTTGGATCTCTGCTTGTTGTGCTCTTGTTCAAAAGCCCAAACATAGATAAGTGCTTGACCTCCAGTCTTCAAAAGTCTTACCAACTCTCTTATTGCTGCGAGCCGCCGCTCCTGCAACACAAACCGAAATTTATTCGTTTCATTTGACTTTTTGCTGACAGATAGATTATTTAAATGACTGAAAATATCAGGATCCACGTTTTAGAAAATCTGCAATATATGTGCAATTGTCTTTACATACCGGAGTGGAAAAGTGGTGGATGACAGCTATGGAAATGCAAGCGTCAAAGGAGGCTGTGCGGAAAGGGAGCTGGAGAGCGTCAGATACAAACGCCTCGAAACCCCTCTCTGCACAGATTTGAATAAGCGCACTGCTACGATCACAACCAATCTGAAAAGGTACAAAAAACAGACTTCATTTTAACAGGATTTGTAATCACTTTCTTGCTAAACGACTATTTTTCCATTGCAGAAGGATATTTATGTCATTTTCCAAATGAAACTGAAACCGGCCTAGATTTTAAGCATCGTTTTTGGAGGAACTCAGGCACTGCTCATCACCTGTCCAATGCCATCCATATACCGAAGCCTGGTGGTGCATCCTAAGATGCCGTACAGTGGTTGAAACGGGGAAAACAATCAGGGTTGGAGACTGAACGGAGCAAATGACTTCATGAAAACCTGATGCAGAGTTCTCAGGACCTCTGATCGGGCTGAAGGTTCACTTTTAAACAAGAAAACGCCCTTAAGCAGGAGTGACTGGGAGAGAACTCTGTGGTTATTCCCCAGCGCCCAGAGCCCTGTACTAGTCCCCATAATAGCGAATATGTTAGAGGAAGTTTCCCAACAGTAACAACAAAAATAAAAAGATAAAATACTTACGGCAATCACTTCCGGGTTTACACCGAGGTATTTCCCGTTTCCACATCCTACATCAGCAAGCATGCTGCCAGGGGTGAGAGAGGACAGGAAGTGGCACACACGGGGCCAGGGCGAATGACGAGTGCTGCTGAAATGGGAAGCGATGGAGTTGTACACTCGGTGTACGTATTCCTCTTCCAGATGAGCGGCATCAGTATGGCTAGTGGGTAGTGATGGGAGCGCTGGTTCAGGGGCTGATGGTACCTTCTGACTGTCACAGACAGAGGGGAAGGCTGAGAGAAGGAAGAGAGAGGGAGGAGTGAGAAGCTGAACCATTGTTGCTATTCCTATATACAGTATAAAATCACAGGACCCGCGGTTAAGGTGTGAGGAGATCCTCACCACAGCGGCACGGGTCGTGTCGGATCTTGCGGAACGTAAAAGACGTGCGGGTGGCCCTCCGGCTTAAAGTCAAATTGCTCTGGCTCTGACTGTCATGTGACGTTGGAGCGGAGGGTTGTGAGTCACAGGATGGGACCACGTCAAACTTCCGAGGAGTAATCCTGAGAGGAGACAGAGAACAGCTCGGGAAGCGAATCGGGGAAGGGCAATAGGTCAACGTACCAGGTTCAGGCTCACCCATGGGTCCAGAGGTATCGGCTCTCTCCCTTCATCACCAGAAGGCTACGGCCAGGCAACACCAGAGCAACCAGGGAACCATCAGGGTGGCGGAAATCCATCACAGTCTGAAATGAACACACACTCACATATGAACGCACTAATTGTCTCCACACATGCAACGACAACAATTGCACAGGTTATAAATGTTCAGTTAGAAATAAAATGAAGCAATGTAAGGACTTCTTACCTGCGCACGCAGGCTCAGCGACAGGATAGCGTCTTCAAAAGCAGAGTGAGTATCAACGTGAGGAGGAATACCTGGGAATAATAACAGACAACATCATTTAGAATTATAGTACTACGTTTGATGAACAACTAGTTCTTTCCTACCAATGAATGGCTCATCATGGTCATTTTCTTTTCTTAACCCAGAGACTCACAGACTGGATATAGTGGCTGAAGGAACTAACCCTGTCCAGATTCGTATTGGTTGACGGTCAGCTGATCAGGCATGACGTCGATGATTTTGTTCGTCAAACACCGCTCTAGAAAAGGCAGGCACTCTGCAGGTATACCTTGGAACAAAAACAGATGATTTCAGTTGTTTGGAATCTTTGATTGTGCTACCTGATGACATGCAGTATTGTTGTAATAAAATCAAACATACCAGCAGGTAATGGCTTGTCCTTATCCACATTGTTGTTGTCGTAGCGAAATTCGAAGCCGTAATGTTTGACTCTTCTGTGCTTCATGGCTTTTTGAGCTGAGGAGACGTTACACTAAAATGAGTCTATTAAAGACAGAACTCATAACCCAAAAACACACCAAAAAACTACCCAGAGCTGCAACTGACCTGTAACGCCATCATTACTCGATGACCAGTCAACTGCAGAGAGGAGCGAGGCCTCTTCCTCTGGAGACACAAAATTGTCCAACAAGGCTAATCCCATTGGGAAAGAAACAGATACATCTTCCTCACAGGGGACTGCACAAACAAACAGACAGAAGTGCGGATCAATAATGACTTCCGAGAATATCTGTAACACAATCAACACCCAAAGTAATTATGCCTCTATGACTGAAACGAGCTTTTAAATACTCCGAAGGACTGTGTACCTGACTTGACATAACTGAGATAAAGTGTCACAGTGTGCTCTTCACACTGTAACTTTGCTCCATTGAGTTGGACATGAGCTTTCTGTGCACACTCTTCAGATCTGGAAGCAAAAACCAATGATTTAATAAAAAAAAATTAAATCAGACCAGATTAATGTGTTCTAGATTGCGATAAATATGTTGGGATATTGAGTCTATGAAGTACCTGTATGTGACAAAGGCATATGGTTACGCGGGGGCATGACCAGCATTTCTATTTCTCCAATCTCTTTCAGGACTGCAGACAACTCCGCACGACTGATGCCATTACCCAGGCCACCGTTTGCCACCACCAAACTCTGCAAAGCATTCGCAGAAAAATACTAATGCACACAGTCGTGTTTGAAAGCGTGACTCGATTTTATGCTGGTAAGTTTTCCGTTACAGTAAATGCAATCTTGAGCTTCTCGCGACTTGTCAACTTAACATTACCTTGGTAGGTTGCGACACTGTACTGATGCCTTCATGTTTTAGTAAAATATGACTGGCTTTTAGCTGTTTTCGAAAAATTTTCTTGTCTTCTTTACTCCTTCTCACAAATCTCATGTTGTCCAAAGTGGAAGCCATTGTCCGTTCCTTAAATATGTCCGGAACAAAACTTGGGAGGGACAGATGGTTCCTGCACACAGGACTCGTTCCACTTTGTCTGTAAAGTGGAATAATTTCCTTCTACGATTATTAGACGATGAAAGTATTTATTTTAGAACATTTTCGTTTGTTTTTACTTTAACTGGGCGATTTCAAAAGCCACGACTTTACTTTAAAAGTATAAAATAATAAACGAATAAAGTGTGGATAAAGCAGATATAGAAAATGGATGGAAATAAATGATTAAATTCTTTGTCAACGGTAAACAAGTAACATCATTATATAACTGTACAATCATAAAATGCATCCTGTATGTAATGTTGTATGAGATGGAAGGGAAACAATAAATACAGTTATTGAATACAAAGCTTTTTTGGGGGGAAAGTTTTAATTTTTAGGCACGGGCTAATAGTTTATTACTTTTTAAAAAAAAATTGCCATGTTTGTTATTTGGTGTTTAAGTCCATTGTGTGTCATGTTTTGACACATGTTGTGGTTCCAATAGAGGACATAAACACTGTGGGGAAATCCATGCTGCGTGCTTTCTTAATCTCCACACAAAAGATAGACCAAAATGCTCCAGGGATCATTCTATACACCAGCCTAACATGAAACAAAGGGATAAAAACATAAGAAGACTGACCCTGGGGAGAATGTTGGGCATTCCTTTTACATGATCACACAGAGGATGTTCCTACATTATCTAGAAACCTAATCATGGTGTGTCTTGTAAAGTTTAAGTTGCATTTTTACGGATCTTGTCGTTTGTTATCTGAATGTTGTGTTACGGCACAGTACCGGACCTATTGGTCTCTGTCCATGTAGAGATCCTTTGCAGAAAATGGACTATGCAGCTCCTCCAGCTAGCTGCAAGTACAATTCCTGAGAATGAGGTTTGAGAATTAATATGCAGGGGGGCTTGTGCAATGAAACCCTCACCTGTCGTCAGCCATCTAATTTCCAGTGACACAGCTTGACAATTTTGGTGTCAGGCTGAGCTACTGGCCTAAGGGAATGCTTCGTTGTCTTAACAGCATGCTGTGTTTAGTCTACAAAACAACAGCTGTTTGCACAGGAGACTATGGCTGTCCTCCCCAATATGAACATTTGGCAAGAAAATATATTTCTTTAATGAGCTTTTGAGTGACAGACAGAAAGATGAGCTAAGTAAGAGCTAGTGTGTGTGTGACATTCACAGAAAATAAAATCATAATGGTGATATAATAGTAAATAAGCATTTGGTGAATAGCTTATAAATAGTCTCGTCGACGCAATTTCAAAAACAGATTTCAAAACTGTTCAGACTTTAACCAACAGTGGTTGTGAGGAGAGAGGCCACTAGTGTTCTGCTAAAGGCTATGAACAGCAAATTAGACCTATTAATAGACATTTATTTAATCAGCCAAGCTGGAATAAGGTTAGACCCGAACTGCTTGGGTAACTTGAGCCATTTAAAAAAGAGGTTCAGGACTGTGCACCCAAAATGTTAACATATGTGCATTTCAAATAGTTAGATATAAATACTGAAATGGGAAGAAAAGAAAATTGATTGTTTTTCATTTGTATTCTTTTAGAGTCCGTAAGGAGATATTGCTCTCTTCTTGGTGATGACTAATAAAATAATTAGCCGATGAAACTATAATTTAAAGTGTGCACCAAAATGATTTCAAAAATGGACAGGTGGTCCTCCAACAAAGATATGATATG
>CAAE01014616.1:107268-122346 GCA_000180735.1 Tetraodon nigroviridis
CGCTAACAGCTGATCGCGGGAGTAAACAATGGAGCCGCGACTAGACGGGTCCCCCATTGCGGTCTCGAAGTTCGGAAAATAAAGTGAAAAATTAGTGCAGCAGTGCCGAGTTTTGGACTCCTAGCTGCACAGGAGTTTAAGAAGCCGGTACAACCGGACAGAAGAAAGAAAACGAGGTGGAAAAAGTACGAAAGAAAGAAAGAAAAAGTCTTACTTGCATAATGACATAGATAGATAGATAGATAGATAGATAGATAGATAGATAGATAGATAGATAGATAGATAGATAGATAGATAGATAGATAGATAGATAGATAGATAGATAGATAGATAGATAGATAGATAGATAGATGAGCCGATGATCTTCTGGGCTGTGTTTATGACCCTCTGCACCGCCTTCCTGTCCTCCGCCTTGGAGCCTGCGTACCACACACTCAGGCAGTGGGTTAGCACGCTCTCCACGGCAGAGTGGTAGAAGGCCAGCAGCAGCTCCTGGTCCAGGTTGGCCTTCCTGAGGATCCGCAGGAAGTGGAGTCTCTGCTGGGCCTTCTTCACCAGGGACGTGATGTTGCCTGTCCAGGAGTTGTCGGAGGAGATGTGGGTGCCCAGGAACTTGAAGGTGGGGATGGTTTCCACCTGTTCACCGTTGATGGTGTAACCCCAGTGTTACTTTGAGGCAAATGCATATTTTGTTTTTCCAGATGATGTCGTTCTTTCGTTTGAGTACTGTTTTTTCTGAGTGACAGTGAAGGCACCGCGGGTTTTTTTTGCACGGCAGCTCCGGTTGCAAGACAAAGGGGAATCTACTTTAATTTCATTTTTTGAGAAAAGTTATAAAAAAAAGTTTAAAGGAAGCAACACGCTCAATGTGTTGGTCAGATTCTGGGTCCTGATGAGAATATCCTGGTGAGTGCTACACACGCAGTTAGCAGTCGATGGTTTCTAAGTATGAACCGTGTAAATAAACGTGCACTTTAAAATAAAAAATAGAAACCAGTCAGGGTATAATAGGGTATTATGTGATATGCTGTGATATATATGTATATACGTATATATATATTTTTTGTAAAATAAAGTTGTTATTAGCCAATCGGGTTTAAGCTAAGCTAACGCAACTACACGTGTCTTTCGTAGTTGTACACTGTGTGTAGGATAACTATATATATCGAGTTGAGTAATGGCTCTGCATGATTCGTGCAGGCTGGTTTTTTTTGACAGGAGAAAAAGTTTGAAAAGAGGAACAGCACCGTCCTGTATTTGGATCCACTGAGGAACTCCCTGGAGGTTTCTGATTTGGATGGCTACCTGCTTCCCAGGAGGCTGGTAGGAAACCATAGGATTCCCTATTTTTTTCCCCTTTTTTTCCTTATTTGAGATCTCAGACCTTTTTTTCCTTTTTTTTTAATATATTATTAAATATTATTTAATACTTCATCCATCCATTATCCTACCCGCTTACTACCCAGTGGTGTCGCGGGGGTCTGCTGGTGCCTATCTCCAGCTCTCTTAGGGCGAAGGCAGGGATCCACCCTGGACAGGTCGCCAGTCCATCGCAGGGCACACACACCATTCACTCACACATTCATCTTCTACGGACAATTTAGAGTCTCCAATTAACCTTGCATGTTTTTGGACTGTGGGAGGAAGCCGGAGTACCCGGTGGGAACCCACGCACACACAGGGAGAACATGCAAACTCCGCACAGAAAGGCCGGCAGCAGCTGGAAGCGAACCCACGACCTTCTTGCTGTGAGGCAACAGCGCTAACCACTGCACCACCGTGTGGCCCCTTTCAAAAGAACTTGATGCGAAGGCACTCGTGATTTCGGTCTTCGCTTGGAGTCCGATGTCTAGTAGTGTTTGTCGGCTGTAACTGGGGTTACAGTGACAGGGATGAAGGGACAGGCAGAGAAAAGTCAAAAGTAAGAAGTATAAAAAGAGCGAAAAGGAGCAAGCTAGTGGGGAGCCTCGAGCCGCTGCGACTGTGCGCGCCGCCATCTTGGATCTTGGAAATATAATGTCTACTTAAGTTCCCTTTGATCCCTTTCATCATTTTTAAATTGTGCTAAACTTGCTTTGAACATCTCACACCACTTCAAGATCCCAACCAATAGCAACCAATTTATGCATGAAAAAACCTGATGATGTCATCATGTTTTAAATGATAACATTGACATCAAAGTAATAGTTTCATAAAAGGTTAAAAACTACAATAACTGCCTCTGTGTAGTGTATTTAGAATTTACAGCAGTAGTTAAACATACTGAAAACCATGCCTTTTGACAAAAATGCTAGTAAGTAACAAAACACTGATCAAATTTAACATCTAAATTTGATTAAGAGGAAAATAGACCTTGTAAATAGTCATTCTGTGTCTCTGCTTTAAATAGAAGGTGCACAGTCAGTCATCCTGCAGGCTTTTTGATTATTATGCAATATTTTTTTTTTGCAAATGTAACTCTTGCACGTTATTACCACGTTATCCCAGAGGCCTTTGGACCACAAAAGAAGGACCAATCATAGACAACCATAATGTAGTGGATACTTATTGTCATGTTTTAAATAAAAGAATGTAGATAAAATAAAGGTTTTTCCAGTATTCAAAATAAACTTTTCTTCTGATATTGATACTGATTTAGGCGGGAGCTACAGAAAAAGAAAGCACGCTGGAGAGGGAGATAGCAGAACGCCAAAAAAGAGAAGAGTCTCAAGCTACCAGAAGGCAAAACAAGACTTTATAGAAGCCCAGAAAGGTCAGATATAATAACATGAATGCATCGTGCACATTGTGTTTTATTATTACTCTATGTATTTATTTATTTCATTTGTCACAGCTGCTTTTGAAGCCAAATACCAGCAAATGCATTGTCTTGGCAGTGGGGGATGTGGTTTCGTATTTACTGGATACAATAAAGCCACTCTTTTACCTGTAAGCGTTAAACTTTTGTTCTTAATCACATTCTTAAGTATTTATGTGTGTACATGCAGAGGGTGAAATTGGAATTTACAGGATGTTTGAATTATGCAGGTGGCCATCAAACACGTCCCCAAAGAAAGTGTGTTGTGCAAAACCAAGGTGGGTACAGATGTCCAAATATTGTAATCTCCATGACTCTTCCACAAATGTCATTTCAAATGTGACATGATTTATTTCAGCATTTCATGATCTTTTTTTCCAACTGTTTTTTTTTTTTTTTTCTCAGACCAAAAATGGAGAGCGACTGTCATCCGAAGTGGCAATCATGTTGGAAATTTCAAGAAGAAAAAATAGATCAAAGAAATCTGCACCAGTTGCTCTACTGGACTGGTATGATTTGGACAAGGAGCTAATCCTGGTGTTGGAGAGACCAGTACCATGTGAGGACCTGGATGAATACTGCCAGACCAATGGAGGTTGCCTAGTGGAAGAGGAAGCCAAAGTAAGCTGTGTGTGTGTGTGTGTGTGTGTGTCGGACATTTAACTAAAAATCTATGCGGTTGGCTTTTACGGGGAGCTTTTGTCTATCTCTGGTTTATTGCAGATTATACTGAAACAGCTGGTTGACGCAGTGAGAGACCTTGAACGGAACAATATTTTCCACCGGGATATCAAGCAGCAAAATATCTTGATTGAGACCGGTTCTAAGGTGCCACAGGTTCGACTGATTGACTTTGGTCTGAGCTGCTTCTTTAAAAATAGGTCCTCGTACAATGTCTTCTTTGGTAAATAATCAGGTTTTTATTTCATCTCATTTGTCTCTTTACGTGTAAACACTTTTTTGAACTTCAGGCTTTGGTTATAATGTCTTCCAGGTACCCCTGACTACATGTCCCCTGAGAGTATGTATGGCGCCTACAAGCCTGGTCCCACCACGGTGTGGCAGATTGGGGTGGTCTTGTATGAAACACTTCACAGGGAAGAAACATTTGAGACATTAAGGTTCCTCAACAATAAGCTCACAATCCGAAAGGACCTATCTCAAAGTAGGAAATTTAAAACCACATGCAAAACTCTTACAGTGCGTTCTTGCTTGCTGATTTTTATCACGATCTCTGTCTTTCAGATTGCCAGGAAATTTCTGAAGCTTTGTTTGGCAGCAAACCCTGAGGGATCGCCCCACCCTAACCGAGCTTCAGAGTCATCATTGGCTTCAGTGATTTAGCCTGTTTTTTGTGTTGGTGTTTTTCTCCAATAAGCAATTTATTTTTTCTATATATTAAAAACAAATGCAAAACCGGTGTTTTTGATGTACTGTCAAAGACGTGGCTGCATTTATATGCACCAAAATGGAAATTCAGTCTGCTGAGGATAGAACGGTCATGAAAGGATTAAAATAATTCTACAAATGACATCTGCTCAAACAAAAATCCAGTTAAAAAATAAATTATCGCTAAAAGCACATAAAAATGACGATGAACATAAAGACTGAAAGACACTACTTTGGGCAAGTTTACCACAACTGAAGGTTTTAAATTGTGACTTGTCAAGTCAAGTCAGCTTTATTATTTCCAAAATATATAGCTGGTTCAACACATATTGGAAAAAAAACAAAAACGTTTCTCCAGGACTTGGTGCTACATAAAACAACATAGAGGCACAAGAGACAATAAGGGCTACACAAGACAAGTGCAACAAGTGTGACAAATATTTACCATCACGCTACGGGACAAGGACATGAACTAAAACGCTGGCTGCAGTGCAGATTGTGTGCAGTTTTAGGAGCAACAGCAGTAAAGTGACGGTGGTCCAGTGGTCATATTTAGGCAACATAAAATAATTAGTGAAAACCTTCATTTCTATAACCAGAACATTTACAGCAGAGTAATAATATTGTTATGTAATGACATGTTAAACACCAGGGTTTGTATTTGTGTCTGTGTGCTAATCTGGTTGTGTGGGCCCCAATGCTACGGTACCTTTTTCCAGATGGCAGGAGGCTGAAGAGTGTGTGAGGGGTGTGTGAGGGGTGTGTGGGGTCAGCCACAATGCTGGTGGTCTTACGGGTGCAACGTGTGGTGTAAATGTCCATTGGGGGGGTTAAGGAGACACCGAGGATCTTCTCAGCTGTCCTCACTATCCTCTGGAGGGTCTTGCGCTCTGCCACGGTGCAGTTCCCAAACCAGACAGTGATGCAGCTGCTCAGGATGCTCTTGATAGTCCTGTAACAGCACCTCCTTCTCTCCTCCATGATCCGCTATAGCTGCAACAATCGCTCTGTTGATCAGTCCTCTATAAGAAGAGCTTCTATCCGTTGGCCGTGCTCCCGTCGTCGTCCACCCGCTCCACACTGCCACCACAACTAGAGCTTCCATTACCCCCATCCTGCTGGGCTCCAGCCGTTACTGGACCTATACAGGCCGTCAGCCGTTACTCAATTAAGAGCACTGTCGCCTCAGCACTGGGGTTAAATGTCGCTCGCTTGCAGTGTGAGATGTGGATCCACGACGGCCGCGCCGCCACACGGACTGCTGTCGGGGTGGCGAGTTGCACTTGGTAGGGTCCCTCCCACCGAGGCACGTTCCACCTCCTCCTGACGAACTTTTTCACCCACACGTAGTCTCCTGGTTTTATTGGCGGTGCGGTTTCCTGTGGAGAGACAGCAGAACTGGGAACAACATTTACTCTTTTGACATTGTTATTGTCCAGGACCTCCCTCATATAGTCAGCTATTGTTTTGTCTGCAACGTCTGCTCCACCTGGCTGAGCCTCTATATGGGGAAGTGCATAAGGCCTTCCATACAGGGCTTCAAAAGGTGTGATTCCTGTTTTCCTGTGTGGTGTGATGTGCGTCACAGCGTAACTACCGTAATTTCCGGACTATACAGCGCACCTGATTATAAGCCTCACCCAGTACATTTTTAAAGAAAAAACCATTTTGTGCATACATAAGCCGCACCTGTCTATAAGCCGCATGTGCCCACATTGAAACATGAGATATTTACAAAGAAAGACGGTACACAGAAAGAGTTTTCAAAGTTTTAAAAATATACCTTAGCTTTTCTTTCCAAACAGTGCCTGTGACGCGGCAGTAACACAGCAGGAATACGGTAGCACAGCACTAACAGGGCTGGTTAAAAAAAAACGGTAAAAGTCACTGAAAGCCAGCTCGACTGCTTTTAACTTGAAAGCTGCGTCATATGCATTTCTTCTTAAATTTTCCATGATGAGGGTCTGTTCATGCTAATTTTATTCATGGACAAAGCGCGAAGTTACGTTAAACTTGCATCTTCCTCGACACATATATTCCACCTGTCTCACTCTTACCTTTTCTACTCGAGCGCCCCTGGCGGCCGTTAGAAAAATTACATAAATTGGCCGCATCACTGAATAAGCCGCAGGGTTGAAAGTTTGGGAAATAAGTAGCGGCTTATAGTCCGGAATTTACGGTAGATCTAAACAGAACACCCAGTTCTTTCCCGTTCCTTCCATACACTTCCTTAGCTTCATCTTAATGGCTCCATTTGTTCTCTCTATCAGTCCAGCACTCGTGGGATGAAATGCACAATGTTTTTTAGTTCTATGTCCAACGTTTTCCCTATAGCTTTTATTATGTCATTTACAAAATGACTCCCATTGTCACTCCAAATCCCCTTTGGTATCCCGTGTCTCGGTATTATTTCTCTACACAAGATTCTTGCCACAGTTGGACCATCCGCCTTTGCTGTTGGGAATACTTCTACCCACCTGGTAAATGCATCTAATAAAACCAGACAGTAGGTTTTCCCTTCGCATGGTGTTAATTGGATGAAGTCTAAGAAAAGTGTGTGAAATGGGTGATTTGGAATTGGAGTTTTGTGCATAGGAACCTTAAACCCGCCTTGTGGACTATGTTTAATACAAATTTCACATGCAGCACAAAAATTTTTTGAATAAGAATTAAATCCTATGGTGTAGTAATGTTGCTGTATTAGCTGTATCATCCCTCCTGTTGAGACATGGCACTATTATTTTTGCTCTCAACAATGCCTCCAACACTGGCTTTATCCCCTCCTGTGCGTCAGGCTTAAGAGGATATTGTCTCTGAAAAGACCTATAGTCAGATTTAGGTTTCACCTGCACAGGTACAGCTTCTTTTATAAGACCCACATCCGATGGTCCTGTAGACCACAATGTGGGAGGAAGGGAAGATAGTCTGTCTTCCTCTTCTTCAGTCAGTGAGAAAATCTGTCACGCAGACGTTTGCACACACAGATGTTTTGCCGGCTTCATCTTTAGTCTGTATCTCAGACTGATTTTCCACACTCCCTCTGAGCTGTTATAAGCTGTCCCATCCGATGTTTCCACATATGTTAACTCTGTCCACCTTCTGGCCATGACCCCGAAACGAAACCATTCCGTTCCTGGCTGTTTCGCTATGGACATGTGAGGGACTGTGCCTGTTACTCTGAACAGTCTCTGGAGCTCCTTTCTCATGCATCCTATCGTGCACAGGGCAGTTTGTTCATGCACATACACATCCAATGCTGCTACAGTCTCTACAGGATTAAGGCGTGAGAATTCATCTTCATAGTTAGAATGTTCCCCTTCTCTTTCATCTGTTGCCCACAGGAACATACCACCCACATTGTAACCACACTCTGTCAGAGGTCCTTCTGCCCCAAAACTTCATGGTCACATGTAGGGTGTCTGGATCATGCCATTGTGCTCCTGAGCTTAGCTTCAGGTCCACTTTTGCCTTCAGCTGTCTCAAAAAATCCATAGGTCCTTTTTCCAATATCAAATCCAATGTCCAGTAAGGAATCACCTCCTGACCTTCAATTACCAAAAGGTGAGTCTCTCTCTCTATCTTCAAATTTCCTTCCTTTCCAGGCTTTATACTCAATTTCAATGCAGCTATTAAATCTCTTCCTAACAGATTCACAGGGCACTCTGGAGATAACACAACCTGAGTATGAACACTCAATCCCGTATATTTATCCACCACTTCTACTGGTTCAGACAACGCTGCCTTATTCACTTGTCCGTTAGCTGATCTCACTACAATGGTTTTGCTGGAGGGCTTTAAGTCTATCTTCTCCTTTACCACCGTTCTTCCTGCGCCTGTATCTACCAAGAAAATCACTTCCTTCCCGTCTATGTACAATGCCACCTCAGGTCTTCTGACATCTACATAGAACACTTCTTCTAAATTCAATTCCTCTTCTCCTTCTAGTCATTGTGGCCACGGAGCTGATTGTGTATTCAGCCCTGACTAGTCCACCACGTGCTTTCTGCTCATCTTGCTTCCTTTTCCTACAATCTCTTGCCCAATCTCCTAATTTATGACAATAGTGACAAGTGTCTTCTCTGCCTGGGCCTCTGCCACGCCCCCTACCTCTGCCTCTGTGTCCCTGATCTTGATAACACACGTCATCGGCATAAAACAATTCTCCTACTTTCCCTTCTTTTACCTTTTTCTGCTTTTCACCGTGCAACGCATCATTTTCATATTGGGACACCGACGCAGTGGGGAAGTCAATCATGTGTTTTTCAACAAACGCCTTTATTCCAGGGCTAGTCCCGTTGTGAAGGGCTACCTTCAGTTGTTGCTGATATGACCCATTATCTTCGTCAGAATATGGAATGCCACTTCTCTGCCGAAAGACAATTTTCATCCTATTTGCGTATTCCTCATATGATTCCCCGTCTTTCTGTCTACACCTACTGATGGCGCTATAATCAGCCCTGACAGTAAACTTTCCTCTCATTCTCTGAAAAACTCCTTCTAACTGCCCCCTGAGCTCATTTGTGTCTGGTGCCCAGGGGAGTCCTGTGTTCTGATCTACGGGTGTCCAATTTCTTCTCACCACAGACCATTTAGGTCCAGTGACCACCATCAAAACTTGTTGAGTTTCTGTGCCATTTGTATGATAACTCCTCACTAAATCTTGGATTCCCCCGATGCACCCGTCCACATCTACATCTGGTTTTGGAATCTCCGAACAAGCCTTCTTACAGTCTTCTGGAGTCCACGTTCTATATACTAACATGGTTGCCTGCTGACCTGGAAGCCCACTGTTTGGATTAGCAACTTCAATCATAGGGAACAAACCAGTTTCATCTTTCTTTACTTCCTTTTTATCCCCTTCTAAGTCTCTTAACCTTCCTCTCTTAGACCTAGTTAACGGTCCTCTCCTAAACTCTACGGGAGGGGCCGTTGGGACCAAGACCTGACCTGACGGTCCACTTCCGTCTTGGTTATCATATGGAGGGGGGTGTTCGGGCTCATGGCGCCGTGACCTCACCCCTCCTGTCTCATTGTCTTCTGGTCGCACATATGCAGTCAGAGACGGGTAGAGACTATTATTACCGGTTTCTTTATCATCTTTACTTTGATTAAATTTAGTCCTTCTATGCTCTGCTTCTTTTATCCACAGATCAATCATCTCCAATCCATTTTTCCGTTCTTCTGCTTTTTTACCATTGCAATGTTTCTTAATTTTATCTCTCAGGGCCACGAGAGTTTGAGGTCGATCCAATTGACCATTCCAATCAAATTTAGTAACCCACGTTTTACAATATTCAGTAGAATTTGGATACTTTTGTTCCATATATCTACAACAACGCGGCTCCTCATACAGTTTTGACTGTGGTGTCCCCATATTTAGATATTGTTATTTATCTACTTATTTATTTCCCTTTTTCTTTTTTTTTTTTTCTTTTTATGTGTGTGTGTGTGTGCGTGTGTGTATCTTATATGTAAATCTGAAACACCTGATTATCTTCAAAAAACTCCTGGTGAGCGCACTAAAATCAGGTCTGCTGCACGCCTTTAACTTCAATCGCTCTCAGCCAGGGAGGTACACACCAAGCTTCTACCCCACGGGGCGGGTGTGTCTTGCCTCTGCTTCCTCCCCGGCAAGGGTGCAGGATATCTCTACCGGTTTACTCGTGTACTGCAGTTCTACTCACTCCGTCTCTTTGTAGATATTGCCGTGGAATCTAGTCTCAGAGTCCCGTCACTGGGGGAGAAACGTCCTCGGGAGGCCGACAGCACCGGCTTCGCATCAACTTGTGACCCGAAGACTTTGATGACAGGACCACTGCTTTTCGGATCCTGGTGCGCAGACTTCGGTGGTCGGCAGTCCCGTTGGCGTAGCTCCTCCAGATGTTGGGATCCGGCTCGAAGGACCAATAAATGTGGGATCCAAAAGTGGATTCACGAACTTCACGCAATATCTGTCTCAACAAAAGAGTCAAAGAGAACCAGAGGCCTTGCAAGGGAGAGACGGCAGCAGTTCACTCAAGGCGCTTCCTCTGCTCGCTCTGAAGTCTGCGCGCGTCCTCTCCTCTTTTATTGTATACACACACACAGTTAAAAGGCGTAACAGGATGTCTGCATTCATCTTGACCTAAGATTACCACTCTAGGTGGTCACCCATTAACAGACAAACAACTCCTAACAATGACTTGTCCTTCAGTTAAGCAGGTGACGGTTCCTTATCTTCACCTAGCAGTTAGCCCATCCTGTTTCCCTAACCAACAGTCAGCACATTGTTTTGTGATAACTCAGCGTCAGCAACAAAATACATCTCACATTTCCCTCCTGTTTATCATAAAACAATCTACTTTCTTATTTCAGTCGTTACGGTCTTGTTACCATTTTCCCGCACAACATCATGTCATTCAATTGTTCATTTACACTCAGAAGTTACATGGGTAAAGCATTTAATTCAATTAGGTATTCTTCCATCAGGTTGTCCTCTTCATCCTGTAACAGCACCTCCTTCTCTCCTCCATGATCCGCTATAGCTGTAACAATCGCTCTGTTGATCAGTCCTCTATAAGAAGAGCTTCTATCCGTTGGCCGTGCTCCCGTCGTCGTCCACCCGCTCCACACTGCCACCACAACTAGAGCTTCCATTACCCCCATCCTGCTGGGCTCCAGCCGTTACTGGACCTGTACAGGCCGTCAGCCGTTACTCAATTAAGAGCACTGTCGCCTCAGCACTGGGGTTTAATGTCGCTCGCTTGCAGTGTGAGATGTGGATCCACGACGGCCGCTCCGCCACACGGACTGCTGTCGGGGTGGTGAGTTGCACTTGGTAGGGTCCCTCCCACCGAGGCACGTTCCACCTCCTCCTGACGAACTTTTTCACCCACACGTAGTCTCCTGGTTTTATTGGCGGTGTAGTTTCCTGTGGAGAGACAGCAGAACTGGGAACATCATTAACTCTTTTGACATTTTTATTGTCCAGGACCTCCCTCATATAGTCAGCTATCGTTTCGTCTGCAGCTTCTGCTCCACCTGGCTGAGCCTCTATATGGTGAAGTGCATAAGGCCTTCCATACATTTCCTTAGCTTCATCTTAATAGTTCCATTTGTTCTCTCTATCAGTCCAGCACTCATGGGATGAAATGCACAATGGTTTTTTAGTTCTATGTCCAACGTTTTCCCTATAGCTTTTATTATGTCATTTACAAAATGACTCCCATTGTCACTCCAAATCACCTTTGGTATCCCGTGTCTCGGTATTATTTCTCTACACAAGATTCTTGCCACAGTTGGACCATCTGCCTTTGCTGTCGGGAATACTTCTACCCACCTGGTAAATGCATCTAATAAAACCAGACAGTAGGTTTTCCCCTCGCATGGCGTTAATTGGATGAAGTCTAAGAAAATTGTGTGAAATGGGTGATTTGGAATTGGAGTTTTGTGCACAGGAACCTTAAACCCGCCTTGTGAACTATGTTTAATACATATTTCACATGCAGCACAAAAATTTTTTGAATAAGAATTAAATCCTATTGTGTAGTAATGTTGCTGTATCAGCTGTATCATCCCTCCTGTTGAGACATGGCACGGCCCATGGCTCACTATCGCCGCCCATTTAAACATGCTCCGCGGTAAGATGGGTTTATTGCCTATTTTATATAGGTCTTGTTGTTTCACAGCATGCCTCTTCTTCCACAGCGCCTTTTCCTTTGCCGGTGCTGCTTGTTGCATCTCTTTAAGGATGTCTGTTGTTGTTGTCCCTTCCTGACTGAGACAAACATCAGTTAAGAGCGCTGCTGCCTTAGCGGCTTCATCAGCACGAGCATTTCCTATAGCAATAAAATCCTTCGAGGAAGTATGTGCTGCACACTTGCACACAGCCACTTCCTGAGGGAGTTTTATTGCTTCCAGCAGTTGCGTTACAGTTTCTGCATGCATCACTTGCTTTCCTGTAGAGGTTGTCATACCCCTATGATTCCATTGATTGGCAAAAACAAACAAAGTGGAATATGCGTACTGACTATCTGTATAAATGGTGACTCTTCTCCCTTTGCTCAGCTCGCAGGCGCGTGTTAGCGCTACTAACTCTGCTGCCTGAGCCGAGTACGTGGATGGTAAGGCTTTAGCCTCTACCACATCTGTCAGTGTAACTACTGCATACCCCGTTCTTGTCTTCCCAAACTCATCCTTTTTTGATGACCCGTCTACGAAATAAACCACTCCGCCTGTTAATGCGTGGTCTCTCAGATCGGGCCTGGGGAGTGTTTGTGCCTCCACTCGGTCTAAGCATGAGTGAGGCTCCCCATCTGTCTCGGTTGGTATAAGTGTGGCTGGGTTCAGTGTTGTACACCTCTTAATCGTCAGATTAGGTTGAGACAGTAGGACTGCCATACATGAGAGATGTCTCACTGGTGATAAGAATGAAATTTTGCTTTGTAGGAGTAAGATTGAAACAGCATGTGGCACTTGCAGTGTCAGCTCATGAAACAATACAATCGGGGCGGATGCTTTTACCGCTTCCGACGCTGCCACCACTGCTCGTGCACACAGCGGGAGAGCGCGTGCTACTGGACCCAATCTCTGAGAATAGTAGGCTATAGGTTTTAGCTTACTTCCATGTCTCTGCATCAAAACAGAAGTCATAAACCCATTTCTGCAATCTACAGTTTGTTCAAAGGGTTTTCTGTAATCGGGCAGGCTCAACACTCCTGCTCCTACTAGAGCCCGCTTAACATTCTCAAATGCAGCTTCAGCTTCTGCATTCCATTGCAGCCTGTCCGTCATTGACATCTGTGTCTCATACATCAGACTCTGCAATGGCTGTGTTAGCTCAGCATAACCAAGAATCCACATTCTACAGAAATTAGCTAGACCCAGAAAAGACATCATTTGCTTCTTTGTCAGCGGTTTTGGGGCCTGCAACACTGCTGTTTTCCTGTCCTCCAATATCACTTTCCCTGCTTTGTGACTCCGTGTCCCAAGTAAATTACTTCCCTTTTAACCAGTTGTAGCTTCTGTTTGCTTACTTTATGTCCTGTTTCAGCTAAGTATGCTAACAATGCTAATGTATCTTCCCAGCAATCTTCTTCTGTTTGAGAACTTAACAAGATGTCATCCACATAAACCATAAGCTGACTTCCTCTCGGTGTAATAAATTTAGAGAGGCAGGAAGTCATGATTTGAGAAAAGATAGTAGGACTTTCACAATAGCCTTGTGGAAGGCGCGTCCACGTATATCTTTTCCCCTGGAACGTAAAAGCAAACCAAAATTGACTGTTTGAATGTACCGGTACTGAAAAGAAAGCATTGCTAATGTCTACAACTGTGAACCATTGATGATCAGGATTCAGATCATTTAAAAGTGTGTGCGGGTCAGCCACTAGGGGCGACCTTGGCACTACAGCTGCGTTTACTGCCTTTAGGTCTTGCACCATGCGCCACCCCCACAGACGGTAATGCCTTCTTCACAGGAAACAAAGGTGTGTTAACAGGTGAGTCAGGACATGGTACTATTATTTTTGCTCTCAACAATGCCTCAAACACTGGCTTTATCCCCTCCTGTGCATCAGGCTTAAGAGGATATTGTCTCTGAAAAGGCCTATAGTCCGATTTTAGGTTTCACCTGCACAGGTACAGCTTCTTTTATTAGACCCACATCCGATGGTCCTGTAGACCACAATGTGGAAGGAAGGGAAGATAGTCTATCTTCCTCTTCTTCAGTCAGAGAGAAAATCTGTCACGCAGACGTTTGCACACACAGATGTTTTGCCGGCTTCATCTTTAGTCTGTATCTCAGACTGATTTTCCACACTCCCTCTGAGCTGTTATAAGCTGTCCCATCCGATGTTTCCACATATGTTAACTCTGTCCACCTTCTGGCCATCACCCCTAAACGAAACCATTCCGTTCCTGGCTGTTTCGCTATGGACATGTGAGGGACTGTGCCTGTTACTCTGAACAGTCTCTGGAGCTCCTTTCTCATGCATCCTATCGTGCACAGGGCAGTTTGTTCATGCACATACACATCCAATGCTGGCTACAGTCTCTACAGGATTAAGGCGTGAGAATTCATCTTCATAGTTAGAATGTTCCCCTTCTCTTTCATCTGTTGCCCACAGGAACATACCACCCACATTGTAACCACACTCTGTCAGAGGTCCTTCTGCCCCAAACTTCATGGTCACATGTAGGGTGTCTGGATCATGCCATTGTGCTCCTGAGCTTAGCTTCAGGTCCACTTTTGCCTTCAGCTGTCTCAAAAAATCCATAGGTCCTTTTTCCAATATCAAATCCAATGTCCAGTAAGGAATCACCTCCTGACCTTCAATTACCAAAAGGTGAGTCTCTCTCTCTATCTGCAAATTTCCTTCCTTTCCAGGCTTTATACTCAATTTCAATGCAGCTATTAAATCTCTTCCTAACAGATTCACAGGGCACTCTGGCGATAACACAACCTGAGTATGAACACTCAATCCCGTATATTTATCCACCACTTCTACTGGTTCAGACAACGCTGCCTTATTCACTTGTCCGTTAGCTGATCTCACTACAGTGGTTTTGCTGGAGGGCTTTAAGTCTATCTTCTCCTTCACCACCGTTCTTCCTGCGCCTGTATCTACCAAGAAAACCACTTCCTTCCCGTCTATGTACAATGCCACCCGACATCTACATAGAACATTTCTTCTAAATTCAATTCCTCTTCTCCTTCTAGTCATTCAGTGGCCACGGAGCTGATTGTGTATTCAGCCCTGCTGGTCCACCACGTGCTTTCTGCTCACCTTGCTTCCTTTTCCTACAATCTCTTGCCCAATGTCCTAATTTATGACAATAGTGACAAGTGTCTTCTCTGCCTGGGCCTCTGCCACGGCCTCTGCCACGCCCCCTACCTCTGCCTCTGCGTCCTT
>CAAE01014616.1:122396-141211 GCA_000180735.1 Tetraodon nigroviridis
CGCGGAAGTAAGCAATGGAGCCGCGACTAGACGGGTCCCCCATTGCGGTCTGGAAGTTCGGAAAATAAAGTGAAAAATTAGTGCAGCAGTGCCGAGTTTTGGACTCCTAGCTGCACAGGAGTTTAAGAAGCCGGTACAACCGGACAGAAGAAAGAAAACGAGGTGGAAAAAGTACGAAAGAAAGAAAGAAAAAGTCTTACTTGCATAATGACAATAGATAGATAGATAGATAGATAGATAGATAGATAGATAGATAGATAGATAGATAGATAGATAGATAGATAGATAGATAGATAGATAGATAGATAGATAGATAGATAGATAGATAGATAGATAGATGAGCCGATGATCTTCTGGGCTGTGTTTATGACCCTCTGCACCGCCTTCCTGTCCTCCGCCTTGGAGCCTGCGTACCACACACTCAGGCAGTGGGTTAGCACGCTTCTCCACGGCAGAGTGGTAGAAGGCCAGCAGCAGCTCCTGGTCCAGGTTGGCCTTCCTGAGGATCCGCAGGAAAGTGGAGTCTCTGCTGGGCCTTCTTCACCAGGGACGTGATGTTGCCTGTCCAGGAGTTGTCGGAGGAGATGTGGGTGCCCAGGAACTTGAAGGTGGGGATGGTTTCCACCTGTTCACCGTTGATGGTGTAACCCCAGTGTTACTTTGAGGCAAATGCATATTTTGTTTTTTGTTTTTCACAGATGATGTCATTCTTTCGTTTGAGTACTGTTTTGTCTGAGTGACGGTGAATGCACCGCGGGTTTTTTTGCACGGCAGCTCCGGTTGCAAGACAAAGGGGAATCTACTTTAATTTCATTTTTTGAGAAAAGTTATTAAAAAAAAAGTTTAAAGGAAGCAACACGCTCAATGTGTTGGTCAGATTCTGGGTCCTGATGAGAATATCCTGGTGAGTGCTACACACGCAGTTAGCAGTCGATGGTTTCTAAGTATGAACCGTGTAAATAAACGTGCACTTTAAAATAAAAAATAGAAACCAGTCAGGGTATAATAGGGTATAATAGGATATTATGTGATATGCTGTGATATATATGTATATACGTATATATATTTTTGTATAATAAAGTTGTTATTAGCCAATCGGGTTTAAGCTAAGCTAACGCAACTACACGTGTCTTTCGTAGTTGTACACTGCGTGTAGGATAACTATATATATCGAGTTGAGTAATGGCTCTGCATGATTCGTGCAGGCTGGTTTTTTTTGACAGGAGAAAAAGTTTGAAAAGAGGAACAGCACCGTCCTGTATTTGGATCCACTGAGGAACTCCCTGGAGGTTTCTGATTTGGATGGCTACCTGCTTCCCAGGAGGCTGGTAGGAAACCATAGGATTCCCTATTTTTTTCCCCTTTTTTCCCTTATTTGAGATCTCAGACCTTTTTTTCCTTTTTTTTTAATATATTTTTGTTTTATCAGCCGACATATGTTCAAAAGTAATTCATCCATTCCATTATCCATCCATCCATTATCCTACCCGCTTAATACCCAGTGGTGTCGCGGGGGTCTGCTGGTGCCTATCTCCAGCTCTCTTAGGGCGAAGGCAGGGATCCACCCTGGACAGGTCGCCAGTCCATCGCAGGGCACACACACCATTCACTCACACATTCATCTTCTACGGACAATTTAGAGTCTCCAATTAACCTTGCATGTTTTTGGACTGTGGGAGGAAGCCGGAGTACCCGGTGGGAACCCACGCACACACAGGGAGAACATGCAAACTCCGCACAGAAAGGCCGGCAGCAGCTGGAAGCGAACCCACGACCTTCTTGCTGTGAGGCAACAGCGCTAACCACTGCACCACCGTGTGGCCCCTTTCAAAAGAACTCTGATGCGAAGGCACTCGTGATTTCGGTCTTCGCTTGGAGTCCGATGTCTAGTAGTGTTTGTCGGCTGTAACTGGGGTTACAGTGACAGGGATGAAGGGACAGGCAGAGAAAAGTCAAAAGTAAGAAGTATAAAAAGAGCGAAAAGGAGCAAGCTAGTGGGGAGCCTCGAGCCGCTGCGACTGTGCGCGCCGCCATCTTGGATCTTGGAAATATAATGTCTACTTAAGTTCCCTTTGATCCCTTTCATCATTTTTAAATTGTGCTAAACTTGCTTTGAACATCTCACACCACTTCAAGATCCCAACCAATAGCAACCCATTTATGCATGAAAAAACCTGATGATGTCATCATGTTTTAAATGATAACATTGACATCAAAGTAATAGTTTCATAAAAGGTTAAAAGCTACAATAACTGCCTCTGTGTAGTGTATTTAGAATTTACAGCAGTAGTTAAACATACTGAAAACCATGCCTTTTGACAAAAATGCTAGTAAGTAACAAAACACTGATAAATTTTAACATCTAAATTTGATTAAGAGGAAAATAGACCTTGTAAATAGTCATTCTGTGTCTGCTTTAAATAGAAGGTGCACAGTCAATCATCCTGCAGGCTTTTTGATTATTATGCAATATTTTTTTTTTGCAAATGTAACTCTTGCACGTTATTACCACGTTATCCCAGAGGCCTTTGGACCACAAAATCTGGTCCTAGGTAAATGGCCCACAGGTCGAACGTCATTTAAACTCAAAAATGTAGCCGTGGATGTGCAGATGCATTGTAAAAAAAGCTGGATTTTACAGTAACAGCAGTTAAATAATAACAAATATTAGAAGGAAAAATAATAGACAACCATAATGTAGTGGATACTTATTGTCATTTTTTAAATAAAAGAATGTAGCTAAAATAAAGGTTTTTCCAGTATTCAAAATAAACTTTTCTTCTGATATTGATACTGATTTAGGTGGGAGCTACAGAAAAAGAAAGCACGCTGGAGAGGGAGATAGCGGAACGCCAAAAAAGAGAAGAGTCTCAAGCTACCAGAAGGCAAAACAAGACTTTATAGAAGCCCAGAAAGGTCAGATATAATAACATGAATGCATCGTGCACATTGTGTTTTATTATTACTCTATGTATTTATTTATTTCATTTGTCACAGCTGCTTTTGAAGCCAAATACCAGCAAATGCATTGTCTTGGCAGTGGGGGATGTGGTTTCGTATTTACTGGATACAATAAAGCCACTCTTTTACCTGTAAGTGTTAAACTTTTGTTCTTAATCACATTCTTAAGTATTTATGTGTGTACATGCAGAGGGTGAAATTGCAATTTACAGGATGTTTGAATTATGCAGGTGGCCATCAAACACGTCCCCAAAGAAAGTGTGTTGTGCAAAACCAAGGTGGGTACAGATGTCCAAATATTGTAATCTCCATGACTCTTCCACAAATGTCATTTCAAATGTGACATGATTTATTTCAGCGTTTCATGATCTTTTTTTCCAACTGGTTTTTTTTTTTTTTTTCTCAGACCAAAAATGGAGAGCGACTGTCATCCGAAGTGGCAATCATGTTGGAAATTTCAAGAAGAAAAAATAGATCAAAGCAATCTGCACCAGTTGCTCTACTGGACTGGTATGATTTGGACAAGGAGCTAATCCTGGTGTTGGAGAGACCAGTACCATGTGAGGACCTGGATGAATACTGCCAGACCAATGGAGGTTGCCTAGTGGAAGAGGAAGCCAAAGTAAGCTGTGTGTGTGTGTGTGTGTGTGTGTCGGACATTTAACTAAAAATCTATGCGGTTGGCTTTTACGGGGAGCTTTTGTCTATCTCTGGTTTATTGCAGATTATACTGAAACAGCTGGTTGACGCAGTGAGAGACCTTGAACGGAACAATATTTTCCACCGGGATATCAAGCAGCAAAATATCTTGATTGAGACCGGTTCTAAGGTGCCACAGGTTCGACTGATTGACTTTGGTCTGAGCTGCTTCTTTAAAAATAGGTCCTCGTACAATGTCTTCTTTGGTAAATAATCAGGTTTTTATTTCATCTCATTTGTCTCTTTACGTGTAAACACTTTTTTGAACTTCAGGCTTTGGTTATAATGTCTTCCAGGTACCCCTGACTACATGTCCCCTGAGAGTATGTATGGCGCCTACAAGCCTGGTCCCACCACGGTGTGGCAGATTGGGGTGGTCTTGTATGAAACACTTCACAGGGAAGAAACATTTGAGACATTAAGGTTCCTCAACAATAAGCTCACAATCCGAAAGGACCTATCTCAAAGTAGGAAATTTAAAACCACATGCAAAACTCTTACAGTGCGTTCTTGCTTGCTGATTTTTATCACGATCTCTGTCTTTCAGATTGCCAGGAAATTTCTGAAGCTTTGTTTGGCAGCAAACCCTGAGGGATCGCCCCACCCTAACCGAGCTTCAGAGTCATCATTGGCTTCAGTGATTTAGCCTGTTTTTTGTGTTGGTGTTTTTCTCCAATAAGCAATTTATTTTTTCTATATATTAAAAACAAATGCAAAACCGGTGTTTTTGATGTACTGTCAAAGACGTGGCTGCATTTATATGCACCAAAATGGAAATTCAGTCTGCTGAGGATAGAACGGTCATGAAAGGATTAAAATAATTCTACAAATGACATCTGCTCAAACAAAAATCCAGTTAAAAAATAAATTATCGCTAAAAGCACATAAAAATGACGATGAACATAAAGACTGAAAGACACTACTTTGGGCAAGTTTACCACAACTGAAGGTTTTAAATTGTGACTTGTCAAGTCAAGTCAGCTTTATTATTTCCAAAATATATAGCTGGTTCAACACATATTGGAAAAAAAACAAAAACGTTTCTCCAGGACTTGGTGCTACATAAAACAACATAGAGGCACAAGAGACAATAAGGGCTACACAAGACAAGTGCAACAAGTGTGACAAATATTTACCATCACGCTACGGGACAAGGACATGAACTAAAACGCTGGCTGCAGTGCAGATTGTGTGCAGTTTTAGGAGCAACAGCAGTAAAGTGACGGTGGTCCAGTGGTCATATTTAGGCAACATAAAATAATTAGTGAAAACCTTCATTTCTATAACCAGAACATTTACAGCAGAGTAATAATATTGTTGTGTAATGACATGTTAAACACCAGGGTTTGTATTTGTGTCTGTGTGCTAATCTGGTTGTGTGGGCCCCAATGCTACGGTACCTTTTTCCAGATGGCAGGAGGCTGAAGAGTGTGTGAGGGGTGTGTGAGGGGTGTGTGGGGTAAGCCACAATGCTGGTGGTCTTACGGGTGCAACGTGTGGTGTAAATGTCCATTGGGGGGGTTAAGGAGACACCGAGGATCTTCTCAGCTGTCCTCACTATCCTCTGGAGGGTCTTGCGCTCTGCCACGGTGCAGTTCCCAAACCAGACAGTGATGCAGCTGCTCAGGATGCTCTCGATAGTCCTGTAACAGCACCTCCTTCTCTCCTCCATGATCCGCTATAGCTGCAACAATCGCTCTGTTGATCAGTCCTCTATAAGAAGAGCTTCTATCCGTTGGCCGTGCTCCCGTCGTCGTCCACCCGCTCCACACTGCCACCACAACTAGAGCTTCCATTACCCCCATCCTGCTGGGCTCCAGCCGTTACTGGACCTATACAGGCCGTCAGCCGTACTCAATTAAGAGCACTGTCGCCTCAGCACTGGGGTTAAATGTCGCTCGCTTGCAGTGTGAGATGTGGATCCACGACGGCCGCGCCGCCACACGGACTGCTGTCGGGGTGGCGAGTTGCACTTGGTAGGGTCCCTCCCACCGAGGCACGTTCCACCTCCTCCTGACGAACTTTTTCACCCACACGTAGTCTCCTGGTTTTATTGGCGGTGCGGTTTCCTGTGGAGAGACAGCAGAACTGGGAACAACATTTACTCTTTTGACATTGTTATTGTCCAGGACCTCCCTCATATAGTCAGCTATTGTTTTGTCTGCAACGTCTGCTCCACCTGGCTGAGCCTCTATATGGGGAAGTGCATAAGGCCTTCCATACAGGGCTTCAAAAGGTGTGATTCCTGTTTTCCTGTGTGGTGTGATGTGCGTCACAGCGTAACTACCGTAATTTCCGGACTATACAGCGCACCTGATTATAAGCCTCACCCAGTACATTTTTAAAGAAAAAACCATTTTGTGCATACATAAGCCGCACCTGTCTATAAGCCGCATGTGCCCACATTGAAACATGAGATATTTACAAAGAAAGACGGTACACAGAAAGAGTTTTCAAAGTTTTAAAAATATACCTTAGCTTTTCTTTCCAAACAGTGCCTGTGACGCGGCAGTAACACAGCAGGAATACGGTAGCACAGCACTAACAGGGCTGGTTAAAAAAAAACGGTAAAAGTCACTGAAAGCCAGCTCGACTGCTTTTAACTTGAAAGCTGCGTCATATGCATTTCTTCTTAAATTTTCCATGATGAGGGTCTGTTCATGCTAATTTTATTCATGGACAAAGCGCGAAGTTACGTTAAACTTGCATCTTCCTCGACACATATATTCCACCTGTCTCACTCTTACCTTTTCTACTCGAGCGCCCCTGGCGGCCGTTAGAAAAATTACATAAATTGGCCGCATCACTGAATAAGCCGCAGGGTTGAAAGTTTGGGAAATAAGTAGCGGCTTATAGTCCGGAATTTACGGTAGATCTAAACAGAACACCCAGTTCTTTCCCGTTCCTTCCATACACTTCCTTAGCTTCATCTTAATGGTTCCATTTGTTCTCTCTATCAGTCCAGCACACGTGGGATGAAATGCACAATGGTTTTTTAGTTCTATGTCCAACGTTTTCCCTATAGCTTTTATTATGTCATTTACAAAATGACTCCCATTGTCACTCCAAATCCCCTTTGGTATCCCGTGTCTTGGTATTATTTCTCTACACAAGATTCTTGCCACAGTTGGACCATCCGCCTTTGCTGTTGGGAATACTTCTACCCACCTGGTAAATGCATCTAATAAAACCAGACAGTAGGTTTTCCCCTCGCATGGTGTTAATTGGATGAAGTCTAAGAAAAGTGTGTGAAATGGGTGATTTGGAATTGGAGTTTTGTGCATAGGAACCTTAAACCCGCCTTGTGGACTATGTTTAATACAAATTTCACATGCAGCACAAAAATTTTTTGAATAAGAATTAAATCCTATGGTGTAGTAATGTTGCTGTATTAGCTGTATCATCCCTCCTGTTGAGACATGGCACTATTATTTTTGCTCTCAACAATGCCTCCAACACTGGCTTTATCCCCTCCTGTGCGTCAGGCTTAAGAGGATATTGTCTCTGAATGAAACCATTCCGTTCCTGGCTGTTTCGCTATGGACATGTGAGGGACTGTGCCTGTTACTCTAAACAGTCTCTGGAGCTCCTTTCTCATGCATCCTATCGTGCACAAGGCAGTTTGTTCGTGCACATACACATCCAATGCTGCTACAGTCTCTACAGGATTAAGGCGTGAGAATTCATCTTTATAGTTAGAACGTTCCCCTTCTCTTTCATCTGTTGCCCACAGGAACATACCACCCACATTGTAACCACACTCTGTCAGAGTTCCTTCTGCCCCAAACTTCATAGTCATTGTGGCCACGGAGCTGATTGTGTATTCAGCCCTACTAGTCCACCACGTGCTTTCTGCTCATCTTGCTTCCTTTTCCTACAATCTCTTGCCCAATCTCCTAATTTATGACAATAGTGACAAGCGTCTTCTCTGCCTGGGCCTCTGCCACGCCCCCTACCTCTGCCTCTGTGTCCCTGATCTTGATAACACACGTCATCGGCATAAAACAATTCTCCTACTTTCCCTTCTTTTACCTTTTTCTGCTTTTCACCGTGCAACGCATCATTTTCATATTGGGACACCGACGCAGTGGGGAAGTCAATCATGTGTTTTTCAACAAACGCCTTTATTCCAGGGCTAGTCCCGTTGTGAAGGGCTACCTTCAGTTGTTGCTGATATGACCCATTATCTTCGTCAGAATATGGAATGCCACTTCTCTGCCGAAAGACAATTTTCATCCTATTTGCGTATTCCTCATATGATTCCCCGTCTTTCTGTCTACACCTACTGATGGCGCTATAATCAGCCCTGACAGTAAACTTTCCTCTCATTCTCTGAAAAACTCCTTCTAACTGCCCCCTGAGCTCATTTGTGTCTGGTGCCCAGGGGAGTCCTGTGTTCTGATCTACGGGTGTCCAATTTCTTCTCACCACAGGCCATTTAGGTCCAGTGACCACCATCAAAACTTGACCATGACCATCAAAACTTTCTTTATCATCTTTACTTCGATTAAATTTAGTCCTTCTATGCTCTGCTTCTTTTATCCACAGATCAATCATCTCCAATCCATTTTTCCGTTCTTCTGCTTTTTTACCATTGCAATGTTTCTTAATTTTATCTCTCAGGGCCACGAGAGTTTGAGGTCGATCCAATTGACCATTCCAATCAAATTTAGTAACCCACGTTTTACAATATTCAGTGGAATTTGGATACTTTTGTTCCATATATCTACAACCACGCGGCTCCTCATACAGTTTTGACTGTTGTTTCCCCATATTTAGATATTCTTATTTATCTACTTATTTAATTTCCCTTTTTTTTTTTTTTTTTCGTGTGTTTGTGCGTTTTATATGTAAATTTGAAACACCTGATTATCTTCAAAAACTCCTAGTGAGCGCACTAAAATCAGGTCTTCTGCACGCCTTTAACTTCAATCGCTCTCAGCCAGGGAGGTACACACCAAGCTTCTACCCCACGGGGGCGGGTGTGTCTTGCCTCTGCTTCCTCCCCGGCAAGGGTGCAGGATATCCCTACCGGTTTCCTTGTGTACTGCAGTTCTACTCACTCCGTCTCTTTGTAGATATTGCCGTGGAATCTAGTCCCAGAGTCCCGTCACTGGGGGAGAAACGTCCTCGGGAGGTCGACAACACCGGCTTCGCATCAACTTGTGACCCGAAAGACTTTGATGACAGGACCACTGCTTTTCGGGTCCTGGCTGCGCAGACTTCGGTGGTCGGCAGTCCCGTTGGCGTAGTCCCTCCAGATGTTGGGCTCCGGCTCGAAGGAACAATAAATGTGGGATCCAAAAGTGGATTCACGAACTTCACGCAATTTTTGTCTCGACAAAAGAGTCAAAGAGAACCAGAGGCCTTGCAAGGGAGAGACGGCAGCAGTTCACTCAAGGCGCTTCCTCTGCTCGCTCTGAAGTCTGCGCGCGTCCTCTCCTCTTTTATTGTATACACACACACAGTTAAAAGGCGTAACAGGATGTCTGCATTCATCTTGACCTAAGATTACCACTCTAGGTGGTCACCCATTAACAGACAAACAACTCCTAACAATGACTTGTCCTTCAGTTAAGCAGGTGACGGTTCCTTATCTTCACCTAGCAGTTAGCCCATCCTGTTTCCCTAACCAACAGTCAGCACATTGTTTTGTGATAACTCAGCGTCAGCAACAAAATACATCTCACATTTCCCTCCTGTTTATCATAAAACAATCTACTTTCTTATTTCAGTCGTTACGGTCTTGTTACCATTTTCCCGCACAACATCATGTCATTCAATTGTTCATTTACACTCAGAGGTTACATGGGTAAAGCATTTAATTCAATTAGGTATTCTTCCATCAGGTTGTCCTCTTCATCCTGTAACAGCACCTCCTTCTCTCCTCCATGATCCGCTATAGCTGTAACAATCGCTCTGTTGATCAGTCCTCTTACACACGGGATGCAGCAGCATCCACAAAACACAAACAGTACAAAGATCATGATGATGCAAATGAGGCCTGATACCACTAGAGCTCGATAGCGTCCAAAGTAGCTAGCGAACGTATCCCACATATCAAGATTCACTCCAGAATGTTCTTTCATCTTCCGATTTAATGTTCTCAGTCCTTCCAGGGCTCGGGTTAGATCCCCATCCGGTGCCGTGTTGTTCGGTATGAACGTGCAACATGCCTCTCCAAATATCGAGCATACTCCTCCTCGTTCTGCCAACAGCATATCCAGTGCAATCCTATTCTGGAACGCCATCACTGACGTGGCTCGAAGCTGCTCAGAGATGGCTTTTAGTGCTGCTTCAGTGGCGTTTCCCAGCCTCTGGACGTTGTAATGAATATAGTTGATGCGGGCCACATTCTTGTTGATTGTGATGTATGGGAGCAGTGTCTCAAACCCTGCTGCAACTTCATTTACTAGTTTGTACTCATCTGGGACACCTCTAGGTATTCCTACAGCATCTATGTAGGTCGGGTCTTCTCCCAGCAGCGGCGCTGGAGCGGTTCTCTTCTCCAGCGAAATCCCTTCCACGTGACTGTTCAATTGACCTATCTTCCAAGTAAGGTCTGTGTTGGAGACTTCTAGTACCGTCACGGGCAACAGGAGCGTTACCGGGGCACACACTCCGGTCGAGTCTTGTCTCATGGCAGTAAAATACAACTTAGATCCTCCACACCACCACCAGACGTCAGCTCTCCAGATCCACTTTAACTCCCAGGTCATATTTCGGTTTTCGGCACATGCCGACGCTGGGATGGTGTTGTACTTGAACTTGCTGCCATTCCCATGGTAACAGGTAAAGTTCTGATTGAGGGATACTTTACTGTCAAATAGGGGTGGATTCTTCCCTGCTGCAGGGGACAAGGGGAAGATCTTGTCCCAGTATTGACACTGCCCCGAAGGGTTTGTGGTTGTAAACAGTTCTTGCAGGCATGTGTCATTCAGTTGTTTTGGTGCAGGAACTACCTTCAGCAGGGGCCGGGCTCCGAGGCAAACGATGCAGTCCTCACTCACAGATTGGCTTGCTTGCTCCGCCATCAATAGCCAGTTGTTGCTATGTCCTGAAAGTCCAGTAAACGCCATGAGCTGATCGTCCTTCGTCCATGTCTGCTTCGTTATTCGAGCTGTTATGCCATGTTTTTTCGCAGATCCTGAGAAAAACACTTTTCCTTCCAGCGGTCCTTCAGGTGACTTGCCTGTCTTCTCTTCCTGTGATGTGTTGTTCTGTTCCTGCTCACATATGGCCAAAGCTTTATACGGGTCTTGTCCACCTGTAACGCACCATATCAGGAATATCCAACACTTCACTTCTCTATTCTTCATGTACTTTTCCGCATAGTAGTGGTACTTATATCCTGTCGGCCAGACAGATTTCCCCTTTGTCAGGTCCACCGTGAGCACTACATTACCACTCTGTTTTGACATGGTTATCATCTTCTGATGATATCGAGCATAATAATGAGTACCCCAGGAGGGAGTCCACTCGTTCCCTTCATCAGCCACCAGGGTCTGCCATGAGGTTACATATTTCGACGTGATGGTATCTATCCTCTGTCCTCCAGTCATGTACCATTTGCTGCCAATGCACTGAGCGTGGATCTCTGCTCGAGGGATAACTATCGCTGTGGATGTGTTCCGCGCAGGCACACAGTGAGGATTCCAACTGTCTCCCTGTACCAGTCAGGCACCTCACATGTTTGTCCTCCATAAGAAGAGCTTTTATCCGTTGGCCGTGCCCCCGTCGTCGTCCACCCGCTCCACACTGCCACCACAACTAGAGCTTCCATTACCCCCCATCCTGCTGGGCTCCAGCCGTTACTGGACCTATACAGGCCGTCAGCCGTTACTCAGTTAAGAGCACTGTCGCCTCAGCACTGGGGTTTAATGTCGCTCGCTTGCAGTGTGAGATGTGGATCCACGACGGCCGCTCCGCCACACGGACTGCTGTCGGGGTGGTGAGTTGCACTTGGTAGGGTCCCTCCCACCGAGGCACGTTCCACCTCCTCCTGACGAACTTTTTCACCCACACGTAGTCTCCTGGTTTTATTGGCGGTGTAGTTTCCTGTGGAGAGACAGCAGAACTGGGAACATCATTAACTCTTTTGACATTTTTATTGTCCAGGACCTCCCTCATATAGTCAGCAATTGTTTCGTCTGCAGCTTCTGCTCCACCTGGCTGAGCTTCTATATGGGGAAGTGCATAAGGCCTTCCATACAGGGCTTCAAAAGGCGTGCTTCCTGTTTTCCTGTGTGGTGTGATGTGCATCCACAGCTTAACTAGATCTAAACAGAACACCCAGTTCTTTCCCGTTCCTTCCATACATTTCCTTAGCTTCATCTTAATAGTTCCATTTGTTCTCTCTATCAGTCCAGCACTCATGGGATGAAATGCACAATGGTTTTTTAGTTCTATGTCCAATGTTTTCCCCTATAGCTTTTATTATGTCATTTACAAAATGACTCCCATTGTCACTCCAAATCACCTTTGGTATCCCATGTCTCGGTATTATTTCTCTACACAAGATTCTTGCCACAGTTGGACCATCTGCCTTTGCTGTCGGGAATACTTCTACCCACCTGGTAAATGCATCTAATAAAACCAGACAGTAGGTTTTCCCCCTCGCATGGCGTTAATTGGATGAAGTCTAAGAAAATTGTGTGAAATGGGTGATTTGGAATTGGAGTTTTGTGCATAGGAACCTTAAACCCGCCTTGTGGACTATGTTTAATACAAATTTCACATGCAGCACAAAAATTTTTTGAATAAGAATTAAATCCTATTGTGTAGTAATGTTGCTGTATCAACTGTATCATCCCTCCTGTTGAGACATGGCACGGCCCATGGCTCACTATCGCCGCCCATTTAAACATGCTCCGCGGTAAAGATGGGTTTATTGCCTATTTTATATAGGTCTTGTTGTTTCACAGCATGCCTTTTCTTCCACAGCGCCTTTTCCTTTGCCAGGTGCTGCTTGTTGCATCTCTTTAAGGATGTCTGTTGTTGTTGTCTCTTCCTGACTGAGACAAACATCAGTTAAGAGCGCTGCTACCTTTAGCGGCTTCATCAGCACGAGCATTTCCTATAGCAATAAAATCCTTCGAGGAAGTATGTGCTGCACACTTGCACACAGCCACTTCCTGAGGGAGTTTTATTGCTTCCAGCAGTTGCGTTTAGCAGTATCTGCATGCATCACTTGCTTTCCTGTAGAGGTTGTCATACCCCTATGTTTCCATTGATTGGCAAAAACAAACAAAGTGGAATATGCGTACTGACTATCTGTATAAATGGTGACTCTTCTCCCTTTGCTCAGCTCGCAGGCGCGTGTTAGCGCTACTAACTCTGCTGCCTGAGCCGGAGTAGCGTGGATGGTAAGGCTTTAGCCTCTACCACTTCTGTCAGTGTAACTACTGCATACCCCGTTCTTGTCTTCCCAAACTCATCCTTTTTTGATGACCCGTCTACGAAATAAACCACTCCGCCTGTTAATGCGTGGTCTTTCAGATCGGGCCTGGGGAGTGTTTGTGCCTCCACTCGGTCTAAGCATGAGTGAGGCTCCCCATCTGTCTCAGTTGGTATAAGTGTGGCTGGGTTCAGTGTTGTACACCTTTTAATCGTCAGATTAGGTTGAGACAGTAGGACAGCCATACATGAGAGATGTCTCGCTGGTGATAAGAATGAAATTTTGCTTTGTAGGAGTAAGATTGAAACAGCATGTGGTACTTGCAGTGTCAGCTCATGAAACAATACAATCGGGGCGGATGCTTTTACCGCTTCCGACGCTGCTACCACTGCTCGTGCACACAGCGGGAGAGCGCGTGCTACTGGATCCAATCTCTGAGAATAGTAGGCTATAGGTTTTAGCTTACTTCCATGTCTCTGCATCAAAACAGAAGTCATAAACCCATTTCTGCAATCTACAGTTTGTTCAAAGGGTTTTCTGTAATCGGGCAGGCTCAACACTCCTGCTCCTACTAGAGCCCGCTTAACATTCTCAAATGCAGCTTCAGCTTCTGCATTCCATTGCAGCCTGTCCGTCATTGACATCTGTGTCTCATACATCAAACTCTGCAATGGCTGTGTTAGCTCAGCATAACCAAGAATCCACATTCTACAGAAATTAGCTAGACCCAGAAAAGACATCATTTGCTTCTTTGTCAGCGGTTTTGGGGCCTGCAACACTGCTGTTTTCCTGTCCTCCAATATCACTTTCCCTGCTTGTGAACTCCGTGTCCCAAGTAAATTACTTCCCTCTTAACCAGTTGTAGCTTCTGTTTGCTTACTTTATGTCCTGTTTCAGCTAAGTATGCTAACAATGCTAATGTATCTTCCCAGCAATCTTCTTCTGTTTGAGAACTTAACAAGATGTCATCCACATATACCATAAGCTGACTTCCTCTCGGTGTAATAAATTTAGAGAGGCAGGAAGTCATGATTTGAGAAAAGATAGTGGGACTTTCACAATAGCCTTGTGGAAGGCGCGTCCACGTATATCTTTTCCCCTGGAACGTGAAAGCAAACCAAAATTGACTGTTTGAATGTACCGGTACTGAAAAGAAAGCATTGCTAATGTCTACAACTGTGAACCATTGATGATCAGGATTCAGATCATTTAAAAGTGTGTGCGGGTCAGCCACTAGGGGCGACCTCGGCACTACAGCTGCGTTTACTGCCTTTAGGTCTTGCAACCCATGCGCCACCCCACAGACGGTAATGCCTTCTTCACAGGAAACAAAGGTGTGTTAACAGGTGAGTCAGGACATGGTACTATTATTTTTGCTCTCAACAATGCCTCAAACACTGGCTTTATCCCCTCCTGTGCATCAGGCTTAAGAGGATATTGTCTCTGAAAAGGCCTATAGTCAGATTTAAGTTTCACCTGCACAGGTACAGCTTCTTTTATAAGACCCACATCCGATGGTCCTGTAGACCACAATGTGGAAGGAAGGGAAGATAGTCTGTCTTCCTCTTCTTCAGTCAGAGAGAAAATCTGTCACGCAGACGTTTGCACACACAGATGTTTTGCCGGCTTCATCTTTAGTCTGTATCTCAGACTGATTTTCCACACTCCCTCTGAGCTGTTATAAGCTGTCCCATCCGATGTTTCCACATATGTTAACTCTGTCCACCTCCTGGCCATCACCCCTAAACGAAACCATTCCGTTCCTGGCTGTTTCGCTATGGACATGTGAGGGACTGTGCCTGTTACTCTGAACAGTCTCTGGAGCTCCTTTCTCATGCATCCTATCGTGCACAGGGCAGTTTGTTCATGCACATACACATCCAATGCTGCTACAGTCTCTACAGGATTAAGGCGTGAGAATTCATCTTCATAGTTAGAATGTTCCCCTTCTCTTTCATCTGTTGCCCACAGGAACATACCACCCACATTGTAACCACACTCTGTCAGAGGTCCTTCTGCCCCAAACTTCATGGTCACATGTAGGGTGTCTGGATCATGCCATTGTGCTCCTGAGCTTAGCTTCAGGTCCACTTTTGCCTTCAGCTGTCTCAAAAAATCCATAGGTCCTTTTTCCAATATCAAATCCAATGTCCAGTAAGGAGTCACCTCCTGACCTTCAATTACCAAAAGGTGAGTCTCTCTCTCTATCTTCAAATTTCCTTCCTTTCCAGGTTTTATACTCAATTTCAATGCAGCTATTAAATCTCTTCCTAACAGATTCACAGGGCACTCTGGAGATAACACAACCTGAGTATGAACACTCAATCCCGTATATTTATCCACCACTTCTACTGGTTCAGACAACGCTGCCTTATTCACTTGTCCGTTAGCTGATCTCACTACAATGGTTTTGCTGGAGGGCTTTAAGTCTATCTTCTCCTTTACCACCGTTCTTCCTGCGCCTGTATCTACAAAGAAAATCACTTCCTTCCCGTCTATGTACAATGCCACCTCAGGTCTTCCGACATCTACATAGAACACTTCTTCTAAATTCAATTCCTCTTCTCCTTCTAGTCATTGTGGCCACGGAGCTGATTGTGTATTCAGCCCTGCTGGTCCACCACGTGCTTTCTGCTCATCTTGCTTCTTTTTCTTACAATCTCTTGCCCAATGTCCTAATTTATGACAGTAGTGACAAGTGTCCAGTCTGCTTAGGCCTCTGCCACGGCCTCTGCCACGCCCCCTACCTCTGCCTCTGTGTCCCTGATCTTGATAACACACGTCATCGGCATAAAACAATTCTCCTACTTTCCCTTCTCTTGTCTTTTTCTGCTTTTCACCGTGCAACGCATAATTTTCATATTGGGACACCGACGCAGTAGGGAAATCAACCATGTGTTTTTCAACAAATGCCTTTATTCCAGGGCTAGTCCCGTTGTGAAGGGCTACCTTCAGTTGTTGCTGATATGAGCCATTATCTTCGTCAGAATATGGAATGCCACTTCTCTGCCGAAAGACAATTTTCATCCTATTGGCGTATTCCTCATATAATTCCCCGTCTTTCTGTCTGCACCTACTGATGGCGCTATAATCAGCCCTGACAGTAAACTTTCCTCTCATTCTCTGAAACACTCCATCTAACTGCCCCCTGAGCTCATTTGTGTCTGGTGCCCAGGGGAGTCCTGTGTTCTGGTCTACTGGTGTCCAATTTCCTCTCACCACAGACCATTTGGGTCCAGTGACCGCCATCAAAACTTGTTGAGTTTCTGTACCATTTGTATGATAACTCCTCACTAAGTCTTGAATTCCCCCGATGCACCCATCCACATCTACATCTGGTTTTGGAATCTCCGAACAAGCTTTCTTACAGTCTTCTGGAGTCCAAGTTCTATATACTAACATGGTTGCCTGCTGACCTGGAAGCCCACTGTTTGGATTAGCAACTTCAATCATAGGGAACAGACCAGTTTCATCTTTCTTTACTTCCTTTTTATCCCCTTCTAAGTCTCTTAACCTTCCTCTCTTAGACCTAGTTAACGGTCCTCTCCTAAACTCTACGGGAGGGGCCGTTGGGACCAAGACCTGACCTGACGGTCCACTTCCGTCTTGGTTATCATATGGAGGGGGGTGTTCGGGCTCATGGCGCCGTGACCTCACCCCTCCTGTCTCATTGTCTTCTGGTCGCACATATGCAGTCAGAGACGGGTAGAGACTATTATTACCGGTTTCTTTATCATCTTTACTTTGATTAAATTTAGTCCTTCTATGCTCTGCTTCTTTTATCCACAGATCAATCATCTCCAATCCATTTTTCCGTTCTTCTGCTTTTTTACCATTGCAATGTTTCTTAATTTTATCTCTCAGGGCCACGAGAGTTTGAGGTCGATCCAATTGACCATTCCAATCAAATTTAGTAACCCACGTTTTACAATATTCAGTAGAATTTGGATACTTTTGTTCCATATATCTACAACAACGCGGCTCCTCATACAGTTTTGACTGTTGTTTCCCCATATTTAGATATTTTTATTTATCTACTTATTTAATTTCCCTTTTTTTTTTTTTTTTTTTTTTATGTGTGTGTGTGTGTTCGTGTGTGTATTTTATATGTAAATTTGAAACACCTGATTATCTTCAAAAACTCCTGGTGAGCGCACTAAAATCAGGTCTGCTGCACGCCTTTAACTTCAATCGCTCTCAGCCAGGGAGGTACACACCAAGCTTCTACCCCACGGGGGCGGGTGTGTCTTGCCTCTGCTTCCTCCCCGGCAAGGGTGCAGGATATCCCTACCGGTTTCCTTGTGTACTGCAGTTCTACTCACTCCGTCTCTTTGTAGATATTGCCGTGGAATCTAGTCCCAGAGTCCCGTCACTGGGGGAGAAACGTCCTCGGGAGGTCGACAGCACCGACTTCGCATCAACTTGTGACCCGAAGACTATGATGACAGGACCACTGCTTTTCGGTCCTGGCTGCGCAGACTTCGGTGGTCGGCAGTCCCGTTGGCGTAGCTCCTCCAGATGTTGGGATCCGGCTCGAAGGACCAATAAATGTGGGATCCAAAAGTGGATTCACGAACTTCACGCAATATCTGTCTCGACAAAAGAGTCAAAGAGAACCAGAGGCCTTGCAAGGGAGAGACGGCAGCAGTTCACTCAAGGCGCTTCCTCTGCTCGCTCTGAAGTCCTCTTTTATTGAATACACACACACAGTTAAAAGGCGTAACAGGATGTCTGCATTCATTTTGACCTTAGATTACTGAGATACATCTCACACTGTACTTCTCTTTACTTTGTTCTTTCAGCTATTTGGATCTCTGCTTGTTGTGCTCTTGTTCAAAAGCCCAAACATAGATAAGTGCTTGACCTCCAGTCTTCAAAAGTCTTACCAACTCTCTTATTGCTGCGAGCCGCCGCTCCTGCAACACAAACCGAAATTTATTCATTTCATTTGACTTTTTGCTGACAGATAGATTATTTAAATGACTGAAAATATCAGGATCCACGTTTTAGAAAATCTGCAATATATGTGCAATTGTCTTTACATACCGGAGTGGAAAAGTGGTGGATGACAGCTATGGAAATGCAAGCGTCAAAGGAGGCTGTGCGGAAAGGGAGCTGGAGAGCGTCAGATACAAACGCCTCGAAACCCCTCTCTGCACAGATTTGAATAAGCGCACTGCTACGATCACAACCAATCTGAAAAGGTACAAAAAACAGACTTCATTTTAACAGGATTTGTAATCACTTTCTTGCTAAACGACTATTTTTCCATTGGAGAAGGATATTTATGTCATTTTCCAAATGAAACTGAAACCGGCCTAGATTTTAAGCATCGTTTTTGGAGGAACTCAGGCACTGCTCATCACCTGTCCAATGCCATCCATATACCGAAGCCTGGTGGTGCATCCTAAGATGCCGTACAGTGGTTGAAACGGGGAAAACAATCAGGGTTGGAGACTGAACGGAGCAAATGACTTCATGAAAACCTGATGCAGAGTTCTCAGGACCTCTGATCGGGCTGAAGGTTCACTTTTAAACAAGAAAACGCCCTTAAGCAGGAGTGACTGGGGAGAGAACTCTGTGGTTATTCCCCAGCGCCCAGAGCCCTGTACTAGTCCCCATAATAGCGAATATGTTAGAGGAAGTTTCCCAACAGTAACAACAAAAATAAAAAGATAAAATACTTACGGCAATCACTTCCGGGTTTACACCGAGGTATTTCCCGTTTCCACATCCTACATCAGCAAGCATGCTGCCA
>CAAE01014616.1:141261-163313 GCA_000180735.1 Tetraodon nigroviridis
TATGACCTAGATCAGTGGTCCCCAACCACCGGTCCCCGGCCCGGTACCGGGCCGTGGGTCATGTGGTACCGGGCCGCAGAGAAAGAAAGATTAATTTCCATTTTTTTTTTTTTTTTTCGGAGTCTTAATGTTTTATTTTGAAAAGCGGCCGGATTCTCTCTATTACATCCGTCTCACTTGACGCATGTCACGTTCCGTTGTTCCGTGCGACGCTACGAGGACGCCGCTAATGAAGTTGCACATGATTACACAGTGGATTTACGTTCCTTATTATTATTATTATTATTATTATTATTATTGAAAATGCCACATTTTTTAATGCCGATCTTATCATTTTATTTTGTTTTTATCTGCTGCACCTTTAGATTGGACCGTGAAAATATTGTCAGACATTAAACCGGTCCGTGGGACAGAAAAGGTTGGGGACCACTGACCTAGATGATTGAGAACCTACGCAGACATATAACATAACCACATTTTTAGTTTATGCAAAGAAAATGTGAAGTGACTTGTAATTTATTTCATATGCGTATATAAAAAGCTTTATTAATCAAAATTTTTTGATTAAAAGTTTTTACACCACTACCAAAATTGAAGCACTTAAAAAGAAACACGGTAACACTCTTTCAGGTTAGTCAGCAAATTTTATACATGGAAAAATTCATTTATTGGGCAATAGAGAGTGTCTTAATAAAGCGTTCCCTACCTTTTTTCTGTGACGTACTAGCCATCTCCTCTGGGGGCAAACCAGTCCCTCCATCCTTCCAGTATGGGTTTAACTCTAGTTTGTGCAAACCAGCCTACATGGAAAAATTATATATATATATATATATATACAAACAACAAACTAATTAATAAAAAATGGTGCTTATAAAAACAAACACAGATTAAAGTTTAAACCGATTATTACAGACATACAACAGTAAGCCGTGCACTCGGGCCATTCTATAGTCATTTAAAGGTGGAAAAAAAGAAGAATACTTAGCAGAGTTGTCATGGTGGTATCTAATCCCATAACATGATTACGTGACTGCATTTCCTCCCACTTATACGCAAACAAAAAAGAAAAGAAAAAAAACAGAAATGCCATCACCTGCTCAATGGCTTGAGCCTTTGCTCTCTCCTCCTCTTTCAGTCGCTCTTTCTCAGCCTTTCTCTCCATTGTAGATGTAGTTTTCATTGCCAGAAAGTCAAAGGTCATCCATTCATCTCTCTAAAAGAAAGACATTGGGGACATGTCATTTAAACTAATACATAGTGCAGTCAGAAAATTTAAACATTTTGTTTTGTCATGGCTGTATTTTAAAATTGAAAAATGTATATCTCATCAACCCCTAAGCCACCAGGCTTCACTATAGGGATGGCCCTAGGCAGGTGAAGAGGGGTGACTATTTACTTCCAAATACCATAAAAACAAGCCATAAGAAAGTCAAATGTTGGTTTTATCAGACCAAAGAATCCTGACTCTCACAAGAGGAGCAGTGTCTGACGAGCCAGTCTGCTAAAACCAAGATTATACAGTGGATATCCTGGCACTTTTCACAACACAGGATCTCTGTGCTGATCAGGTCAACTGTGTAGGAAGCAGCTCAAGGAAAATCAAGGGAAATAGAAAATTCCAGGAAAAGCTTTATCTTAGGACCATGTTCCGGGCCTCTATTGTGGAGGCGGCCGACCGGTGCTGCGGCCGCAAGGTGGGCGGTGCCTGTCGTGGCGGCAACACCCGAACCCCCTGGTGGACACCGGCGGTAAGGGATGCCGTCAAGCTGAAGGAGGAGTCGTACAGAGCCTTTTTGGCCTGTGGGACTCCCGAGGCAGCAGGCAGGTACCGACAGGCCAAGCGGAGCGCGGCTACGGCGGTCACCGAGGCAAAGACCCGGGCATGGGAAGAGTTCGGTGAGGCCATGGAAAACGACTTCCGGACGGCTTCGAAGAGATTCTGGACCACCATCCGGCGCCTGAGGAGGGGGAAGCAGTGCACCGTCAACACTGTATACAGTGCGGGTGGTGTGCTGCTGACCTCGACTCGGGACGTTGTGGATCGGTGGAGGGAATACTTTGAAGACCTCCTCAACCCCACCGATACGCCTTCCAATGAGGAAGCAGAGCCTGCGGACTTGGAGGTGGACTCTCACATCTCCGTGGCTGAAGTGACCGAGGTAGTTAAAAATGAAAAAAAAAAAATAAAAAAAAAAAAAAAAAAAAAAATATTAAAAAAAAAAAAAATTAAAAATAAAATAAAAATATAAAACACAAAAAATAGAAAAAAAAAAAAAAAAAAAAAAACAGAAAAAAAAAAAAAAAAAAAAAAAAATAAAAAAAAAAAAAAAAAAAAAAAAAAAATAAAAAAAAAAAAAAAAAAAAATAAAAAAATAAAAAAAAAAAAAAAAGATAAAAAAAATAAAGAAAAAAAAAAAAAAAAAAAAAAAAAAATAAAAAAAAAACCCCCCCCCCCCCCCCCCCCGACCCCTTTAAATCTAAACACACAGAAAGGATTAGCACCAATCTTTTTGATACTTTACCAAGTGCATTTATTTAATAAACCAAACTACTTTCTACCACGAGAATAACAAAAAATACACAAATATGAGCGATTCCCAATTCAGTTAGGAAGAAAAACATACTGTTTTGTGGTAGCAGGATGAAAGAAATGTAGCATCACCAGTTTTAAAAATAACCTAGAGACTCTTTTGCTGTGCATGTGTGTCTGAGAGAAAGAGAGGGAGAGATACTGTGTTTGGTTTCAAATGGGAAACACTCCAGTGGACAAGATTGTGGAAAATATCACATTATCTATTGGTGGTCTAGTTGCTGTGTGATATCACCCATGGGCGGTCCTCGCTGGATGGCTACTTTAGGAGGGCGCCAGGTCTCCGGCAGAGGAGAAGAAAGGCTGCTCAGCGCAGACGCTTGTAGATGCTGCAGAAGCGGATGCTCCCGATTGCATTAACAAAGAAGCTTTGAGTAAAAAGAGACTCCAACAGAGGCGGTCTGGAACATCTGTAACCTTCTCCGACTGTTCAACAGTGTGGCTGTGGCTGACAAAGGACAGGTAACAACCAGTATCAGAATGGGGAAATCTACAAGAATATCACCCTTTGGTTCCTTTTCTTTTACCAAAAAAAAAAAAAAAAAATCACTCAACTAATTCCAATTTTAGAAATGTTAAAATCTCATCTTTCATCTGTTATTTGAGTGGCATCGGTCTTTTGATTGTTTCCAATATAATCTCACATAGCTCGAATTGCTTAACAAAAACTTGACTTTTAACAAAGAAAACAAACAAACAAAGAATACACTGGTTTACCTTCTTCCAATGAAAACATTGTTAGCCTTTTTGCAATTTATATATATATATATATATATATATATATATATATATATATATGAATCCCTAACTTGTCACCTTGAATCTGCTTACATTACTTTGTTTTTTTTTTTTATTTCTAATCTCTGACCTTTAAATGTGTGCTACGTGCACTGTGTGTTATATGAGGCATTATAGTGGCCCTTGTCCTTGCTGACTGATGAATCGGCAACAGATGCAGCGACCCACCTTGTTGGTGACTGATCTCTCTGATCTGCAATAATAGAGGCGAACCACACGCCCACAGATGCCAAACCAGAGGCCCCGAGTGTATTACATTACTAATCGCGCGTGTATTCGCCTTGTAGATGCTTTTGTAATTTTCTATCGCTGCGTGCTTGTCAGGTCAAGGACAGCGGTCGTGCTCCTCTTCTTCGTCACTTCCAAGGCGTCACCATGGAACGCTCGGCCAGGGAGCTTTTCCTCAACTTCATGATCGTCTTAATCACCGTGCTGCTGATGTGGCTGCTGGTGAAAACGTACCAGGACTGAAGCGCGCTGGAGAGACACGCGTGGGCGCCAGCATGACGACTGAGGGACATGCTGAGTCGGTCCTGTTCAGAGGCGGCGATGACGAGTTCTTACTTTTTCACCATTTGGCTGCTGGTCTCCTCCAGAGCGCCACAATTCCAGTAAGGTAAAAGAAAACCAGACGCAATGGCCAGAAGAACAGAACATCCACCACAAATGTGCTGTTTTCCCATTTCTGATGCATTTTTAATGTGGCTCTGAATGAAATGGGAAATCAGAGATCAAAAATTGTAAAACTAAAGCCATTGTCTTAACTTAAAGAGGTTAGGCTCCAAGATGCGTGTATTATTTAGTTCACTTGAATTTAACAAAAACAGTTAAAGCTGTCAGCTTCAAACCTACTGTTCTAATAGAGTAATTTTTCTTCCCAAAAGGAGTTTATGAAATAAGTTTAAAGCCTGTCGGGGGCTGCAGACATTTGCTCTGAGATTTATGTGTGGATTCTGACGCATGTTACTGTATCTGTTGCTCTGACTGTGATGCCAAGGCAAATATTAACAAAGCATGTTGTAAAGCAACACAAAGGTTCAAGTATCATATATATGTTCACTTCTTTCCATTAAACTACTGTTTGTTGGATCCTTTTTTTCAATTTCATTGCTTGTTTAAGCACAACACACTTCAATTTTACACACCCATATTTTTTCTCAAGGAATTTTATTAAATACAGAAATAATGAGACAGATTTAAAAAAAATAAAATAACAACTGTAGACGTGTTGGTTGTTTACAGTTTTGTTTGAGTGTAATCAGAGCATACAGAATTACATCAGTGATAAACAATAAATCAAAACTCCACCAACAGGAAATAGTGCTAAATCGTGGCGTATATGAACAAGTCTCAATGAGAGAACACGACTACGGTAATACAAAAACATTTTAAATAAAAAATGTAATTATTACAGAGAAGATTAGTTAGATTCTAAACTGAAATGAGACTAAACTTTTCCTGAAAGCTTGAAATTTTACACAGTTTTGTTATACTTAGCTACGCAGAGATGACTGGTGCTGTATTCTTGTTTAGAGGAAAAACTATTTTAATGTAATGGTGCAAAACACCTTTACGAAAAAAAAAAAGTGTAAAAAAAAAAATGTAACCCTCAACAACAGTCCTCCATGGGAGGAATCGGATCATTTGTTTGAGTTTCTGTAAGAAAAAAAAAAAAAGAATTAAGTGAATGGAGGTGCAGAAATTAACAAAAAGCTTTTACAACTTTTAAACAATCATTTGCAAGTGGATGGCTGATTTGTGTGTGTGTGCGCAGGAACGTCGTACCCCACGGATCTCTGTATCTGTTAAAGCTGATGAGCTGACAGTGGAACTCGGTAAGAGGTTTGGGCATCGGGGTCAGTTCCTCCCATCCGCTCCGCTCACTGTGATACACCTGTACCAACAACACCAAAGTATAAATACCTGGATATTTCAAAGTTGATTCTGAGCTTTAGCTTGGCTCTGCGTGAATGCTAACGTCGCTGACGTGTTGCTGACTATAGGGAAGCTGTTTCTTTGGGCTATTTCGCACACCTGAACATCATCGGTGATCTCATCGGGGGAATAGTCTCCACCCAGGATGTAGATTCTGTCTCTAGTACCCACTGCTCCAGCATTGAACCCTGCACACTCAAATGACCCTTGACCTTTCCATTCGCAGGTCTCTGGACAAAAACTGTAGACCTAGTGGCAAGGCAGCATACCTATTAGCGCCTTTAAAACACAACCGAACCATAGATTTATTCTTCTCCGATCGACTCACCTTATATGTGGACAGGTCACAGAGATGCAGTGTATTATTGTTTGACACAGCCTTGACCAGAGTAGCGTGGAAGAACTGACCGAACTCCGCCACCAGACGATTCCACTGGTCTTTCTGTGCATCATAGCAGAAGAAGCAGTCTAGTAAGGGGTTAAATGTCTCTGTGACCTCCACCTCGGACCCCAAAGTGTAGATGACGCTGCCACAGGCAGTCGCCTCCGGGTAGAAGATGGCGGCGGGAAGCGGGCTGACTGAGCACCAGGTCTCGGACAGAGGGTCGTAATAGTCCACCTGGAAAATGAGAAAAGAGAGATTTAGGAATGCACAAACTCAGAACATTCAGGTTCGGTATGATAAAAGGGATGTTCTTGCCTCAAGCAGACTGGGAGCTTCCCCTGTGGATCCCTTCGTCCGTCCTCCAATAATGTACACTCTGTCTAGACAGGTGACGGCTGCGTGCATGGTCCTGGGCTTCAACATGGCCGGAGCGGGCGTACAGGTCAGGGTGACGGGACAGAAGCACCAGACTTCTTCCGTGGCGTTGTGGGAGGGCTCAGCTACATGTAGCCTTATTGCCCGGCAGCAGCTCCCCCGGCAACCGCCTGTCACAAAGATCTTCCACAGAAATGTGATTTATTTCACAACGCTTCAAAGCAGAAGCCATTTTTTGACAGTTCTAAAATAAAAACTGCTTGCAAGCAAAGCCGCTTTTGTACCTTTTCTGCATAGCTAGTAAAACAGCATCCTGGTGGGTCTGGAAACACGACCGCCGCCTCCAAGCGATCTGTTCCCACGTCTCTCCACTGGTTGGTTTCCGGACAGTAGCAGAAAGTGTGCCGGACCTCTCCGTTCTCTTCCGTTTTGTGGATGTAAATGTAGGTCCGCGTGGTGGCCGGCCTGGCGTCCGTGTGCAGGCCTCCGTGCCGATCCTGGCGATCCTGAGCCTCCGAGATCAACGCCCGACAGGTCTCGCTCTCCTCCAGGAGAGCGTCTGAACGCAGAGGCTGACAGATGGAAAAATCAGACAAAGCTGCATCGCGTCGCAAAACCCTGCGTTGCGAGACTGTACCTCCAGAGATGGTAGATGGTGGAGTCTGGTTAAGGACAACAAGCTAGGTAAGAGTTTTTCTCGCCGCGGTAGGTCGTGGCGAATCCATCTGAGAAGCGATGTCACTACGTCGTCCTCACCAGGCACATTTAGAGCATCGGACTTCAGGCAGATTTCCAAAACATTCACCTATAAGAAAGACAACTGCATTTAATTCTATCGTTTGAGGGGGTTAGTGTGTCTGTCCAGCCAACAGGAGCTTCTGGGTTCAAATCCCAGCAGTGCTTTAGCTTCGTACTCAATGGCCCACACTCATAAATCATTAAACTTCTCAAGCTGAGAATCGGACGCTTTCTCATCAAGCCTCACTCGCAGCCTGACGCGTACAAGCGGAGGTAACAAGAAATTTTGAGAACACTGTCGAGGTACCGAACCCCCAGACGCTCTAATCTGCTGTTCAGGTCAAATGGGTTATTCTGGCACCTGATTTGCGGCGTGAAAACAAGTACTTTTCCCTCTGGGGCATTATTAATGTCTGCTAAATCTTCCTAATCTTTCAATGGTTGAAAGTGGCTTAAAACAATTGACTGCTTTTATTTATATTCTGTAGATCCACAGAGAGGGATCGCCGTAGATTCCCCGAAATGCAATAAATGAGCTCCGCTGTAAATAGATCTGACTTGAATCTAAAACAAATTTTTGAAGCATAATTCAACAATGTGAAGACTGCCATGTGTATTTTTTGGAAAGGATTGATGCCCCAGTACTATCCAGTACTACAAATAAAAATACATCTGTTATTACTGCACCCACCATTTTTCATTGAAATACAAAATTTAGATTTTCTTGGTCAAATGACCTCTTGTGGACATCGATTTAAAACAAAATTATCTTCCCAAAGGCCAAAACTCTGCATTGATGAGAAGAGTACCTGCATATTCAGAAAGTCGGGCATTTTAGAGAGGTCGCAGAAATTCTGAATCACAAAGTCTGCGGCACTTCGGAGGAGAGAGTCTGAGCCGTAAGCCTCAGCGATGGAGAAGAGGGAAAGGCAGTTGGAAAGATCCAGGCTTCCTATCAGGAATTTGGTGCAAGCCCGGGAAAGAACTGAGACCTGACAGCGGCAAAAAGAGAATGTACGTTACAGAAGAATTCAGGCAAATAGCAGAGAAGGATGGACGCACAAAGCACTTTCAATGACGGCAGCGGTTTGGATTTTACCTGAAGGAAAGAAGCCAGCTGAAACAGTGTGTCTACGTTGCCATCCGTGATCAGTATGTCTCCAGAATAGGCAAAATCCAGGAAAGCGCTGACTGCCTCCGGACACTGGTTATCCAGAGTCACTGAACCATCACCACGCTCACGCATATCAACCTCAAACATGGCCCTGAGCAAGCAGCCACGTAGAGGGCCAAAAACACAATAAAAAAGAATTAAATATCTGTTTCCTACCCCTCAGGATCTGAATGTGCTGTGAAGAGAAAAACAACAGTGCATATGTCGTTTTTGATAACAGGTCACAAAACTGTTTTTATGGAATATAGTTAAAGGGGTGGAGCAACCTATGTCAATTTCCAGTTATAAAAACACCACAGGCATGATTAAGGGCTATTATTAAAGAACGTAAAGACGAAATGATAAAATCCACGATTAACAATGGTTCTTTATGTGATCCATTACCGACCATGCGAGTGCAACTGCAACCCCACTGGAGATTACCTGAAGAAATCACTGCAGGCTGCAAGAACGCAGCGATGGCAGGGAAAAGCGTGTCCCGCCACAATAATGGTGAAGTCAAACATCAAGCTGCGCTCCCGAAATGACCTCAGTGCAGTGAGGAGCTGCAGCCCGTGGGATTCACCTGTCTGGAGCAAGGACTGGCGTTCTGGGATCACCTGGCATTGTTGACTTTTGAGGGGGCGTTTGCTTGTGGAACAGGGTGGAAACTTTTCAGATCCCTCCATTTTAACAAATTCTGGACACCTCCATTTTAACAAAATCTGGTAACCCTTTAAAAAAAAAAAGAATGTACAGTAATAGGACTGAGTGCCTACCATCTTCACCTGCATGCACAATAGACACGTTATAAATGTGACTGCATTAAAATAAGTGATGCACTTTCAAAAAAATCAACTTTTATTCAGCATATCTGTCATACTGTCATCCTAGGCTAACCAATTTTAAGAGCCTGTTTTGCACATGCAGCGTTATCACATAGCTGTCGTTAAATGTATTTATTTAAAAATACACGTGTAACATTGAGCGAGAATCGGGAAAAAAATGTGATGTGTCGGAGAAACTAGTGACGCAGAAAAACACTGAGCAACACTTACGATCTTAGGACCTCGGACAGTTCTTCATCACTCTTAGAACTTCCGGGAAACAGGCAATCACGTGAGCGTTTCACGATTGCATAATATTTGCTAAAAGACGACCATTTAGCTAAAAATGGAAAAGAAATAATAATTTTTTTTTAAAAGTCATGTCGTAGGCGTACGTTGTGGTTACTATTGGGACGCATTGAAGTTTCTTCCTTTTCTGCGTTCACGGAAGCGGCAATGACACCTGGGAAATGTAGTTTTCTTGTCTTGTTTACAACTCGAAATCCTAGCAAAAAGGCTAAACCACCCAATTAAATGGCCTCTATTGGGGTTTAGGTAGTTTTAGATTTCATTTAGATTTCATTTTATGGATCAAGAAAATACAAACGTTTACACGCTTTCCGAATATGCTGCTATTTGATTTTTTTTATTGTCTGGTACGAAACTATAATGCCCGCCTGCATTCGGGAAGTTTTGCCTATTGATTCAGTAGTTGAACCAAAGAATGCAAACACTTATCCCCGAAGTAAAATAAAATAAAACATCGTAGCCCTTTGCGGCCAGTTCCTATGACGAGACTGCGGAGCTGCAGTGTAGTACCGGTATCCATCCCTGGGCGGCGCTCTTCTTCCTGCAAAGAAAAACAGGCGTTTGAACACGAACTGGCACAATGGCTGCATTGCTATGTAAGACCTCTACGGCAAATTCCTTCACGTCTAAAAATGTTTATTACACGGATTCAGACACAAAGACACCTCACTGCGCTGAAACAGGGGGTTATTTTACATGTATACCATCTAAATCTTCGAGGGAAATGAGTAATTAGTGTAGGTCATTATTTTTTTTAACGCATGTAAAACAATGTCTGATTCACATGCAAATGAAAAACAAAATGTCCTGAAGTTATATTCATACTTTCAGATCCGTCGTTACGATCACCAACCGTTCGACAGTCTGCAATGTTAATGACTGTGCACACGCTAAAATAACCCGGTGTGCGCATAATAGACGTTCACAAAGAAAAAGAACACGGTTGTCTTCGCGATTGCTTTCCACTGGGGTTAAAATGTAAGTTGCATAACGTTATGATCATTTGTGTAAATCCTTTTTCTATCGCCAGTGCCCCCTCCACTCATCTCGCATCCCTGCATCCCTCACTTCCTCTCTCCCTCCCGGCAGTGCATCCCCATCCCCCACGGTGGCTGGATCTTCGGGTGAAAGCTGTCTTCCCTGCGCCACTGGCCGACAAAACGCTGCTGTAGCAGAGCCAGTCCGCACCGAACAGGAGCTGGAATAGGCGAGATAAAACACGTACGCACAAGAGGAAATCTCTTTGTTCGACCGAGTGATTCTGGTAAGTGTCGCCGTTTATGATAGAGGTCGCGGGTGTTTAAATGTGTCGACTTGCCCCCTGTTTGGAGTTTTTTTTTTTTTTTAGTCTTAATTTGCTTTACCCTCCGAATCCCTTCAATTGTCCTCAGTGCGTGTTACGGTGGAGTACTAGCCAGCTAAGCTAAACGGCTTAGCTCAAATAGCAAAATGATTCTGGTGTGAATTGTGGCGTAACTTAAAGCATTCTCGTTATTCGATGGGCAGCCGCTAATGGTATATTAGGTGCTGTTATGTGTTTTTCACTCTGAAATACTTTTAGATGATTTTTTTAAAAAATTATCGCATGCTACCGTTTCCACAGCTAGCTTGCTATTTAGCAGCTGCAGCTGCTTGTACCAAAGGATGCGAGGATGCTACAGCGGGTTAGCTGTGTTCTTTTTAGGCTAGCGCTCAAGCTAATGCTAATGTTAGTATTATGTGACCCGGCTAGTTTCCTCGGCGCTTGGGAATGGTCGAATAGGCATGCTAATGGTTGCTAATCCTGCGATAATTGGCAAGATGGCATCTCGGAGTTATCTGGAAATAGCTGGATTTTCAAAATGGTGTCTAAAGCTTTTTTGAGTGTGACCATTTTTGTCCAACCATTGCTTTTTTGGCGTTACTTGCTATCTCAGGAATGCAGTGTGCTGCCAATGCATGGCGTACTCGGGATAGTTGCAGCTACATAATAACCACGAATGTGACAAATAAAAAAGAAGATTGCGTAAAAAATATTCATTTTATGTTTACCTTCTACTTCTATAAACAAGAAATAGCGTATCTGCGCAGAACGTGTTTGTTTTAGCGGCGTTTTATACGCGTTGTTACATGAAAATCGTTCCCTCTATTCTTACGCATGTCTGATTTTTATTGAAAACATGCATCTCCATCGCGTCAACGTCTGACTTATTTTAGGCTTCCTCAGTTCATCGTCGTCATCACAGACGTTTGAATACCACTAGCTGTTTGTCTATGCAAAAGCCGCATTTGTAAAAAAAAAAAAAAAAAAAAATAAAAAATCCAAGAAAAACGTTATGAATTATTTTCCACACGTGTTCATACAAAAGGAAAACGTGTGTCTTTCTTTGGGTGACATCATAATTGAATTATTCAACTGCCTGGAGTAGTGTTAAACTGATAGATGAGGCCATTTTTGCACAAGGACAAGAAAGTATATGTAATTCAAATTGCACACCCCGGCGTCAGACCTCATTAACAACACTATGAATTCTAAATGTGCAGTCTGCAGAGAAATAAAGATTAAGAAGAAGGGAAATGACCAGGATCATCCTTGAGAGTTCACGGTGGAGGTTAGGATCTAAAATAATTACAAGATGCTGAAGCGAGGCAGCGTCCTGTCAGTCCTAGGGTGATACCCCTCGCCCGGCCCATCGGTAACGCCAGAGGAGCATCGAGCTGCGGCCCGAAACGTGTGAGCGGTTGAGCCGTAGGCGCGAACAGTAAGACTACCAGACTGTGAAAAGCTGCAGCCACTTGACGTTGTCGGAGTAAATCGCTCTCCGATAGGCGATTATTTCCCAAGGACTTCGGTTTGCACAGCCTGATCCTCCTAATGAATTGCTCATCGGCGGGAATCGGTTTTCAGGCGCGCTTCTGTTGCGTTTGCTCCTCAATGTCAGCCATCAGGCCTTGGTTCCAACCATTTTTTCTTTTTTTTTATTCAATGTTGCTGGCAATGTTTCTAATCGATTACGGCTCTCTGATGAGAAACACCACAAGATCGCTGCCATAGATAGTTTAATAGAAACAAATGTGTTGATTAAATACAGTTCTAGCTTTTATATAATAAACCTATAAATGCGCAAGAATGGTGCAGTTTCTGTTGACCGTCTTCTTATTTATTTAAACTTGAATTGTTACAGTGGTGCAATAATGTCAGGGTTTCCCACTGAGTCTTTGACGTACAGATTCAGACTCGTTGGGGTTTCCACCTGTGTCAAATCCAACCTATTGGACATATTTTTAAGAATTTTCACTGCTGACATGATGATCTCCAAAGAAAAGCGTCCAAAGCTCCTAGATGGATTTAAAGAGAGGGATTAAAAGTTTTGCACAGGAGGTTCCCACACTGGGCTCCACGTTTGTGGAGGAGGTTTAGACCAGACCTGGTAGGAGACATGACCAAAAAGCCAGGGATCAATGTGGCTGAGAAAGAGGAGAAGGTCCCGGGGGGTCTACTGTCACTGCAGCACTGCTTGAACCCCGGGAGAGCCTTTCCCCAGTCAGAAAATGATAATAAGAAGAAAAATTAAGAAGAAAACAAAACCCATTTATCCATTTGTGACGATCTGTGAGCGTCCAGGAGTCTGGAGAGACCGTGAAAGTGACAGTTCTCGTCCAAACCTGACGGCGGGGAAAAAAAATGGCAAAATGTCAGATGTGCGGCATCATCCTCGAGATGACAGGAGGCAGGAATACCAGCACCGGAGGTGTGGTTTTGACTCCAGTGATTGTTTAAAGCTCGATGGAGGAACACACACTCGCACAAAAAGCAGATGCAGAAAAGTGGAGCTGTCCTAGATCCAGAATAGCTCGGGGCTGCGCAGGCCGCGATGTTTTAGGCCAGGATTCTATAGAAGGAAGCAATGTTGGATGGTGCCATTGCTCTCCCCTTAAATATCCACATAAAATAGATTTGGAGCGATCCTTCCTGCTAATAGATGAAGAACGTCTACAAATATAAAGATTCTCAAACCCAGTCCAGCTCAGTGGTAAGATTACAAAATTAGGTCCGATGGAAGTGCGCCATTTTTGCACGCAAACAGAAAAGGAATAGTCTTCAGCACATTAAGTCGTGGAAGGAAATCAAATAAGACGCGGTGTGAAACGACAGGCCTGCCAATTCCGATGGTGATCTGGCGAAACGCCGGTTGGTGGCGGGCGCGCGGGTGCGATCCCAGCTTGTGGATGTCAAGCCCTAATGTCTGTTTCCGAGCCCGGGCAGGAAAATACGCACAAGTGGCCAGCTGGAGGTCATTTTTGGCTCGGCAAAACTGCAGAACCGGCCAAGAACCAGGCAGAAAGAACGAGGAGAGATTGTCCTGCGCAACTGCCTGAGATGTTATTCTGTCCAATTAGCAGAGGGAATAATGGCGGAGGTGCGATTGTCTTGGAATGACCCTCATCGTGTTATTAAGCAGAGTCTTTGTTTCGATCAAAAAAAAAAAAAAAAAAAGACACAATTTGCAGATACTTTCTGATATAACCGGCTTGTGACTCATCTTTCCTTCTGAAACTCCGGAGCGAAACGCCGCCTTTCTGTGGATTAAAAAAAGCCATTCAGTTCTATTTTCTCGTGCGCTAATGTGTGATTGCACCCACTGCTTCTGATGCGCTGCTTTACAGAATAGATGCCTGGCGAGAGATGGTGGGAGAGGATGGAGTCTGTGGGGGTTGTGTTGTGTTGTACGTCCTCCACAGGAGCGGTAGCTCTTTGTGTTTGTGTGCGCGTGTGTGTGTGTGTGTGTGTGTGCGCAAGCGTGAGCTCACATGTGAGAGTGAGACGTTTATTCTTTTACTATTCCTCCCTCCTCTCCTTCTCCTACGCTGTTACTACTTCTTCTCCCCCAGGCTCTCTCCGAAGCTCCCTTAATAGGGAGGAACCAAGACGTTTTTTTCTTTTTTAAATTATTATTATTTTAAAATGGTTTGATCTACCAACAGTCACGTAGTCACAAGTATTGTGACTACGTGACTGTCATTTAAAAACAACAAATAGATATTAATTAGACACACACACTCGCTCACTCTCTTTCCTCTTTGTTGTCAATTGTTGGTACATCCCAGATGATGTACTGAGTTTAAATTTGTCAAAAAAAAAAATATATATTTATATATATCTATAAAGATGCTGGCAGTAAAAAAAATAAAGGGCATTATTGAAATTTGATATTTAAAGTTTAAGGTTCACGTTTCTGGGCATTGTTATAATAAATATTATTGTAAATCAGAATATTATGCCCAAAATTAAATGTAGCTAAAGTAATCAGAAACTGTAAGAGTAAAAGTAGCAGGAATAATGAAAAAAAATGGACCTATTTAAAGCGAAAAGGTCACAACTCCTCAGTTTTACCTCATTTCAAAACCTGGAATGCCACAGATTTCAGGACCGCTTCGACTGATTTTTCACATCCGCAGTCCACTTTAAAATATTTGGCAAGACCACAACGTCACAGGAGAGGGCATAAAATCAGACAGAAAAAGAAAATGGAAGCATTGCTGTCACTTAAGATCGAAAAAAGAGAATATAGTTGACATCCTGGGTGAACGGCAGTAGAAGTGTGTTCGTGCACTATACACACAGCTGGGTTTTGATCTGCCGACGTTACGGGAATTTCTAATCTCGTTTATGTCGTCCACCTGGAACAGGTTGTATCTAATCTAAATGCGACATTCACGCACAGAGTCACGCCAAGATGGTACAGAAAGTCGCATTACCGGGACTTTCCTGTAAATTGAGTTTGGGTCAAGCTCTACCTCTGGTAAAAGTTCCCAAATGTATCCACGAATCAGGTTACAATCAGAGATGTGAATGCAAAGTTTGTCTTTCAGCTGCAGGAGCCATCTCGATCTATGCCATCCATCACGCAGGTCCTGGAAACAGGCACACACGTTCAAGGGACACATATTACAGACTAATGCCTCTAAATACGCCTCAGCTGTTTCACTTTGTGCTTATGCGGCCCTTTTGCCTCGTATATATGTTTTTTTTTTGTTTGTTTGTTTCTTTTGGCTCTTGTAACTTGCTCACACTTTGCTGCATTTTAATTTGGCTGGATTATTTGCTTTGCTGCTTGCACTCCTGTTCTTATTTACTTGATTTGGACAGCAGATATTTATGTACATATATTTCATTTATCTTGGACTATATAGCTTTACACCAGCAAAATTCATAGATCATTGTAATTAAAGCCAAATTTGCTGGTTTTGCACATTAGTAAATATCACTGCATATACACACACACACACACACACACATATGTATGTTACAGTGATATTTACTAATATACCAGCAAAAAAGTAGAGTGCTGTATTATTGGAGTATTTCTAAATGGGTTTAGCTATAGTGGTAGAAAAAGGCATAAAGAATATCATTGAAGTGTTCAGTATTGTCACTCATTCCAGAAAGGTAAACTCACGTGTTTTATCTGAAAAGTGCGTTTATCACTAGGTCGGGCCTCCTTTCGCACAGATTACCGCATCGGTGCGGCGTGCCACGGAGGCGCCGCTCAGGTGCGAGCGGAAGCCCAAGTCGCTTTGATAGCAGCCCTGAGGTCACGTGCATCGTCGGCTCTGGCGTCTCTCTTTCTTCTCCCTCTTGACAAAAGCCGACGGAGTCCGATCAGGCGAATCTGTTGGCTCGCCCGGTCCCAGGAACGCCGCGGTCACTGAACCAGACGTCGGTACCTTTGGCAGCGTGCTCTCAAATGTCCTGCTAAAAGGCTGGGCTGACTGCCCACTCTTAAAAACACAGTGGCAAAAAAAGCGGCAAACGAGCTGAAACCGTCCCAGACTTCAGATTACCTGCATCCTGTGCCTCTTCCTCCAAACTCTGGGACCTTGGTTCCCAAATTCCATGCAAAATTTACCTTCATCTGCAAAGAGGACGTTGGTCTTTCCGATGATTGTGTAGCCTACTGACCCAGACTGAGGAAAGCTTTGCTGGTGTCTTGAGGTAATTCGTTGATTAGGATGCGACGCCACGAATCTCCGTTGAACTTTTTTACATTATTCTTCCTTTTAGAGACGATAAATGTTGGATTTATAATACCTGTAAGGCAAATTGTCCAAATTTCAAGAAACATTTTGCTCTTTGTGGTGATTGTATATATTATATTAGTTTCACTTTCGGAAATGAGTGACAACATATAAAATATCCTTTTAAAAAATATTTGTACTTGTCTTTTCTTCTTCTGTACAAATTAATGGTGAATAAAGAGTCTCCACAGTCATGTTAATCACCGGCTCCTCCTAGCTGCTGTCACTAACCATTTGCTGGTGCTTGCTTTTTCTCCTCGTTTTTTTTTTGTTTGTTTGTTTTGTTTTGTTTTGTTTTTTCATTATTTTTACGTTCTTTGTAATCATGACCTCTCACTGTTTTAATTTCAGATTTGCATATCCACTACCACTCCTTCCTTATTTGCTTACCACAAGAATGGCGAGCGGGCATCCCACAGACAAATTCAGTTTCATGTATCAACCAGACACGCACAAGAGGTACGGGACACGCACGCAAACACTTTGACATAGTCACGTTCCTCCCCCTTCGCCACCCCCCCCCCCCCCGTGCCTATTTTCTCAAGGAGCAGGTAAGTTAAAACAGAGGGATCGAGATTTCAACGTAATAAGGAAGTTAAAAAAAAAAAATCCGTCTTTATTTTTTTGCACATTTGCAGAAAGCCAGTGCTGGTAGAGCTTGTCCTGTTGTCTTCATGTGCTGTTTGTGAGTTTCACCCAGTAGGGCCACAACTAATTTGGCTTCAAATAGAAACAGCAAAAGACCTAATTTACACTCGCATTCATGTGCAAAGTGGAAACCTGAGTTTATGGCTAAAAGTGACTTCTGTCTCCTAATACACAGCTAAGAACGACGTCGACGTGGTAAACGTCCCGTGTCCTTCCTGGTGACCCAGTAAACCCACAGTTGCATTTCAGTTCTTTTTCTCCGGTGGGAGGGGTCACTTTTATTCAGTTTTAGTCTACTTTATTTACAGAACCACCTGTGTAACGCATTGGTGTTTCTTTTGTTCAATAATACTTTTTGCATTATCTGAAGCGTTTACTTTTTGCATAATGGTAGAATGTTTTTAACAAGGGGTGTTTCTTAAAGGAACAAAACATTTGGAATAAGTGAAGAGTAACGCCGTGTTTTATGGGAAACATTTGCTCAGCGGAACTTTTAGTCCAAGCAATGGCAACTTTGAATGTTTGTTCTTTTCTTTTTTGCTCTTCACAACAAAGCTAATATACGACTTCCTCTGTGACTTAAGTGCATTATTCTGATCTGTGGGCGGATAATAATTCTTATTATTATCCGCTAGCCATGAATTGGGAATGATTGGTAACACAAGGGTTGTTCTGCTCTGGATCTAAAAGCAATGGCGCTCTCCAAGATGTCCAAGATGGTCAACTACCACACACATCTGTGCAAGCACACACCACAGATTGGTGGTCTTTTTATTTTATTGTTATTTTGAAATAATTTATTCCATTATGTTTTATTTTTTGGTTTTTGGGTTTGGTTTGTGCCAGATTCAGAAAACCTTAGTATTTCACAAATGTTTGTGTAGGATCATTTTGTTATTCCAGTGGTTTTAAATTTTTAAACTTGTTTTTTGCCACCTTTATGTATTTTTTATATTTTTGGAAATACGTGAATGTTGTGTGAAAAGCAAGTCGGATTTATTTGCTGCGAGTTACTTTGATTTTATCAATCTGCAGTTTGCAGCTTGCTCTCTTGATGGCATTTACTCACTGATATTTTATACGCTTGATTGTTTACTATTAAACACAACATGGCCATTTGACAAAATACACCGGTATTAAAATATTTTCCCCGTATCTGTTATTGGACATTTTAACGGAAGCAAAAAGCTGCTTGTTGAGTTTTATTTGAGTGTTGAATTATATTAAAATAACAGTGCCTGAAGCACTTTTCTGTTTGGGTATAAACATGGACAGTTCTCTGAAAAGGTGTGTGTATTTGTGTATTTTGGTGAGATAACCTATACCTATACCTATATCTATATATATATATAGTACTGTCTCCTTTTTTTAACGCATATCTCTGCCTTCTCTTTGTCTTTTTTAGTAAGAACAGGTTATCTTCAGCCATGAACCCAGTCTACAGCCCAGTTCAGCCTGGCACCCCATATGGAAACCCGAAAAACATGGCTTTTCCAGGTACAGCAACATTCCCCTTCCTTTTCTGAATACAGCTAAAATATTCTAACATTTTAATGTATAAATATATAATGCTGCCGTTCTGACAATGAAAAGCTGCACAGGGCAGTTTTTAAAATCAAAAAGGAGCGCTAGCGTTAGATAGTTGATATTTCTGCCACATAACAAATATGCTCCGCTTGTCACTACAAAGCTGAGCCGAGATCATTTTGGGTATTTCACCTCCACGGAGATATTTTTTACGCACATTCGTCATCAACGGACCGAAGCGTTGCCTTTCTGTCGTGAGGGCGGACTGCTGCGGCAGGTCTGAGATGGAGCGCGAGTGGCGATATTAGTCAGGAGCGAGAACGCCTCTCACTTCCCCTTCACCGAGCTTTCTCATCTGCGCCTCGCACTCTGCTTCTCGCTGGTTTGCTGCGCGGTTCATGACGCATGAGATGTCGGTTGTGCACTGGCCTGTGCCCCCATCGAAATTCAACTCCTCCCTTTCTCCCTATATTGGCAGGTGTGTCTCTCCCCAGATCTAAGGCCCATTGAGCCAACTGGGTTATTGACACAGACATTTTTGTAATGATCACCATCTGTGCACGACCAGCTCCAACCCAAACATTCCCATTCCCTCAGAGATCTCCCTGTGTGCGTGTGTGGGTGTTTTTTTTTATTTTTAGCTGGAATATGAGTGTGAAATGTTCTGTTCTGCTTTGAAGGATATCCAGGAGGCTATCCGGCCACCACTCCGACCTACACACCCAACCTTTATCAAACAGGCAGTCCAGGGTATCCACCAGGTGAGCACCAGAACCCCCCACCCTTGATTTGATGCTGTTGTTTATAAAACTATTTTATACGATGGAAAAGTGCTGAAGCAAAGAGCCACAAAGTTTAAAGATGGTTTTTCCTCCACTACATTTTTATGCTACGTTCTATTACCTGTGTCTGATTTTGTAGGTATGTGAAAATAAACTCATCAGGGGGCTGCTTTAATTTATATAGGTTTTTTTCACGTTTAGAAATTATTTAAAACAAAATTTTAATAAAATATAGCATTCATTCTCATCTCTCTTTCATTTCTGCAGTGTCATTATTGCCATAAGGGAAGCAGATAATGCTTTAGATGCAACCAGTTATTCAGTTTTTAAGAGATACATCTGGCATTATTGTTAAATTTGCATTGTTGTGTCTGTCTTGTTTGGTAGCTGCAATTTTTCACTGAGATGTTAAAAAAGTGAGGGGAAATGGCCGTCCCTGCTCAGTGCCTCTCTTAAATGTATTCAGCCTTTTTGCATCTTAAAAGCAAAATTTCATTTCATTAATAGTTGTCTATTACTGGGATGGACAATAAGCATTAAATAGCCCCGTTCCGTGAATGATAATGGTGGAAATGTTAGTTGTGCATCAGTGTTTTCCAGCAGGCTGATGTCTGCGTTCAGGTACTAGTTTGGTCAGTCTCTAACAAATGTACTGTTATTGTAAGTTTTAAAAAAATCCCCAAACTTATTGATTGTTTATCAACTGAAATTCTAGAAGTCTCTCCCGGTTGGTCCCTGGTAATAAAAGGGCTTTGAGGATCTACACCGAGGAAGGGCGGGTGTCATCCTGACAAGGAGGGAGAGGTTTTGTTGTCTTTAAGGTTTCAAAATGGGGGTTTTCTTCTTTTTTTTTTATGTTTGAATCACCAAAAACCATGACGCTTTTATGCAGAACATCCTAGGGCAGCATAGGAAGTTAATACAAAGCAGATGTTTAATATACATTTTGAAAAGCATTTCTAGAATTGCTCAACATCGTGCCCGTGAAAGGGGGCAATATAACTGATATTGTGCACTTGGGGCTAAACAAACCATAAAACACAAATGTGTTCCGCTACGAAGATACGCCTCAGTTTTAATGCGTACCTCGACATTGCAATCTATTAGGTGTCCTTCACAATTAAATCCAAACAACAGTTTGATGTCTGCAGTCTCCAATTGCGCTGAATTGAAAGCGTCTGGATTTGTAGGATCCATCTGTGATGCTTTTGAAAGCCCCGTCACCTCTTTTCCCTTCCCCCAGGTTGGATGAAACCGAAAAATCAAAACAAAAGGTAGCAGGTTCGCTGTGGCAAAGCTCTCACAGCTTTGTTCCAACAAAATATGTAAAACCTCTTTTGAAAACCGGCGTCTAAACCAACCGTTTTCTTTTCGACGAGCCACTTTAGGACTGATTGGAACCAGGTTTTTCATGAAAGAATCTTTTTCTGGTAGACGGTGGTTCCTTTTGCCCTTGTCACCCACCTTTGTCTGTCTATCAGTGTTTGAGCAGTGTGTCTGTAAGTGTGTGTGCACACACACATAAACCTACATAAACCTACAGCACCTCTTTGTTTCTTTGTCCTTGTGCAAGAAGCAGGAGCAGCACATAGCTAGTAGCATGTTTGACCTTGAAGCGCCTCCAGGTGGCAGACCCGCGTTACTGCACCCTACTTGTACTTGGGCTCGTCCTTTATGTTGCCTTACAATGTTAAATGTGTTTCTTGTTGGATTATTAAAAAAATATTAATATATTTTTCAGTAGAAAATAAACATTTTAATTCTTACAGACCCAGTAGCATCGCTTTCACCCCCATCTCCACATTTTAGATATTGAGGCACCCTTTGAGGTTAAGATCAGTTTGCACTTTGGAAGAAGGTGGCACACCAGGATCACGTTCAACATTTTCCCAGCTTCATAGTAACGCAAAGAAATAAGTAAATTGATCGCAGTAAAGAATTCAGAGGGTACTTGTAGAATAACAAATGGTTCTAACAAATGCTGTATAAATAAAGTTCCGCTGAATTGAAAGATAAGCTTTGGTGCAATAATAAATCGACTGTCATCTTTATCGTCTTTTTTTTAGGATATACTTCAGCGGGCACTCCGTACAAAGTTCCGCCAACACAGTCAAATGGAGCGCCTCCTCCGTACACCCCAACCCCGACCCCCTACCCAACACCAATGTACCCCATCCGCAGTGCCTACCCTCAACAGAACATATACGCACAGGTAGGAAGACTGAAAAGCTCTACTTGAGAATAACCCCGCTCTTTTTAACAGCGAATTAAGTTTGTTAAACGCGTGAACAACATTGTTGAACCAATTGATTTTAGTCAATATGGGTGTATTTGTTGGACAAGCTGAAAATAAATTTAGCTCCTACCCATAAACGGGACTCTTTTTTTGAATTATACTTGATTTGTGTTTCAATGGCAAATCTATAAGGTGACTCTTAGAAACCACTCATCAGACTTTGAAAAGTTTGATTATTAAAAACTGCAAAGGTGCCAGTATTTATTATTGTATGGCCAAGTAGTGTCAGATTATACACAACAATCTTAAATAGAACCAGAAAAACCTCATTCAAGTCAGCAATATTTTTTCCCCTGAAAACCAAAAAATGATCTTTTGTGTTTGTGTCCTTTTTTTTCATTTTTAAAATTCTTTAACACAGACGTCTTTAGCCTCACTAACTTGCGCGTTCATCTCGACAGGGAGCTTATTACACTCAGCCGGTCTACGCGGCTCAGCCACATGTGATCCATCACACCACCGTGGTGCAGCCCAACAGCATCCCCTCCACAGCCCTCTACCCCGCGACCCGTCCCCGTACCTACCCCTCGCAACAACAGCATTCCTGCCATGGGGATGGTAGCCGGGACAACCATGGCGATGAGTGCAGGTAGGTGGAGAATCACTGACTTCAACCACCGGTAGTTGTAA
>CAAE01014616.1:163778-192070 GCA_000180735.1 Tetraodon nigroviridis
TAAAAGCTGCTTTTATTTTTTTCTCAGTTCATTTGCCAACCAGTGTGTTTTTATTATTATTATTATTAATATTATTATTATTATTATTATTATTATTATGACGACCAACTCTATTTTTGCCAGTTCTGTCGTAGAAACTCCAGAAGGATTCTCTGGAGGGTTACAGGCATCATTTGCTTCAGTTTCCGTGTGGTTACTAGTCCGTGGGGGTTCTTCCTGCTACTGCCTGATGAGCGGGCTGGAAAAAATTGGGCACTTATTCCTCATTCTTCACCGTCAGCAATGGCAAACCTTCATTACTTCTGCTGCCAAAATGTTCTCATGGCTTGTTTTTAGCACAGGGCTTTCAACAAATTGGGCTTTTTTTCTTCCGTCAGGTTTTTTAGATGCTTTTTCCCCCCTCTTCCTTTAGTCTTTTTTGTCATTCCTTACTTGTTTTTTTTTTTTTTCTCAGTTGTCTTCCAGCGCCTGTCTGCCTAGCAGTCCATCATCTCTGCTGTCACGTCTCCCTGTGAGTGCTTTCTCACTCTAAGCAGATCTTTTTTCTTTTTTTTTTTTCCATCCATCTGCGTCCACACTACACACTGAGTAAACACTGACACGTTACATACTATGCAGGCTAGTATGTTTTGACACTATAAAAAACCGTAACTTTAGCATAGGTCTGTATGTTTTTAAAAAAAACATGTACCAATATGAATATATAAGCAGAAAAGTCACCTGCTACAGCACTGGTGGTCATAAACACTATCACGTACGTGCAAAACGGGCACGGTGACCTCGGCGCTGTAGTGGCAAAACAAACATTTAATGGCACTTACTGTACAATACCTCCAGATCCATTGTTACTCACAGACATACAGATTTCTGACTACCTGTGTCGGAGGGAGGGGGGCCGATGTGTATAGAGGGTCGTTTAATTTCATGGTACAAGACATTTGTGTGACGACACAAACACGGCTACTTGCACTGCTTACGTGCAGGTCTGTTTGGTTTCTTTTTTGGGGTTTTTTTTTTTTTTTTTTTGCTTGTGGGTTCGTTTTTCTTCCTGTTATCCCACACCCTCCCAGGAAACGACAAGCCCCATTGTACCAGAAACCTCAGAGAGGACGTAAACCTTACCCAGCTCGAGCCCTTTGCTGTGTCACATGATCAGTGTTATGAGGTCATGTTTAATCTGGAGAATTGGGTTTAGTATGTAGGTTTTTTTTTTTTCTTTCCAAAGCGAGCTGCAAGCAAAGAAAAAAAAAAAAAAAAGGAGAATACGTTCATCAAAGCAGTGCTGATTTTAGTTGTAGGAATATTACTGATATGCACCCATGCAATTTCACTCCTTATAAAGAGACGTCATAAGATTTGGGACATTGTTGAGTAACATAAAAGGTAGGTAGCAAGAGTGGGAATAGCAAGAGTGTCTCACTTGGTAGAAACATTAGAAAAGGTCATAGGTGAATCCATGAAGACCTTCAAGAGCTTATAGGGAGCTCTTTAATATTGTGAATTATATACCAGTCTCTCCACTGCACTTTGCTTTTACACATATCTGCTTTCAAACATGATGCGCTATGTAAAAAAAAAAATTAGCATTTTAACTGAAAATGTCATCCATTGACAGCTTTTAGGCGTATACATGGAACAATAAAGTTCATTTTATTTTTTTTATACTCCTAAATCAACATTGATTTTTTTAATAAAAATTGATCCACCTAAATATATCAAGACCTTTATATATATAGCAAATTTACAGATGGGATGGTTGTAATAGGTGATTAAAAAAAAAAAATCATTAACTGTGCAGGTGTGTAGATGTGGTTAAATAACACATTTGAACTATTACGGTAATTCATTGGATTGGACTTTTAATTTTTCTAGTAATTGTGGATTTGCGGTTTCAGATGGAGCCACAACATATCGAGCATTTGGGTATTTCCATCACTTCACAATACAAGACAAAAACAGAAAACAGAAGTTAAAAAACAATTAAGTTAAGGTCACAGGTAACTAAGATGTGTATTGCAGGAGGAAGGACGCATTTTATGTTGCAAATATTCAATAAAATTAAGTTTGAGTGTTTGAGGTCTTCTTAATCCAATTCATTTTTTTAGGTTATTCTCAAAAAAAAAAACAAAACCTGCTGCTGTCAGATGAAAATGTCAATCTTTGAGCCTTATTTTTGAAGTGACCCTGGTATTTTAGATCATGTCATGTCAACGTGAGTGTTAAAGATCCCATCGTAGGTGGACCTTGTATAATTCAATTCAGGCTTGTAAAAACTGAAGGATAAGCTTTTTTTTTTTTTGTTACTGTTTGGTGACAGCAGGAATTATTACTTCTTAGGTTTTCATTTAAACCACTACTTCTGTCTGTATTTCTCATTTGTTTTACTTTTGACATTTGTTTTTTTAATTTCCCTTTGGTCAACTTAACATTATGGGTATGCATAATATTCAGGTGTATTTCACTATAGCATTGGATCACAAAGATAAAAAAAAAAATAAAATAATAATGCAGTATATTTATACAGCAAGTGGTACAGTAATATATTTCTAGCTAAGCATGGTTGCATCAGTGTGGCAGCTACTGTTTGTGCTTTTGATCTTGGTTTCCAGTTTTTCTTCTCCTCCCTCTCTGCATCTATTTCCTCCACATATCAGCTGCTGAGGGGGAGAGTTGGAGTCAGGGTCGCGTAAAAAAAAACAAACATATGGGGTTTCTTTCTTTCTTTCTTTCTTTCTATTCCCTTTAACCTTTGGTCTTTTTCATTCAAACTTTTGGCAAATTGGTGTGCAGCACGCGCATGAAACAAAATGTCCACTAGGTGGCACCACCGAGGAAGTGGAAATGGCACCAGTCGCATGAAAAGGGGTCAGATAGATGAATTGGTGAATACTATTAGTAAAAAAAAATTATATATATAATAATAATAGATAATATTAATGATAATAATAATAACTTTGTCAAATTCAACTGGAGATGTGGTCTTTATATGGTTTCAGAGCATTTCTACCAATGCCAAACAAAAATATGACACCGCAGTTGTTGACGGTGTGCTTAAAATGGAAGAGAGAGGATTCATTCCCTTATCGATCTGTTTTCATTTTGGACTTCAGTGCTTAGGTTAGCTTTTCACCGTGGTCAACCTATACAATTTTACTCCATTCCTTATATCTAATTTATTCCATGTTGCACTTGAGTGGAACAGATGGTTTGAAAGTCTGACACATCAATGTGCAAAATGCAACAGTGTCTTATTTTGTTTAATGGCATTTTATTCCACTTTTTTTTCTTTTTTTTTCTGACCGAAAGGCGGAAAGCAATGACAAATTTTTTTTTTTTTAATTCTCTCTGGAATAATTACATTTTCCAGAACTGTCACATTTTCCTCCATCTCTCTCTCTCTTTTTTTTTCTTTGCTTTGTCATTGCTATGTCTTAATTTTCTCATGACATAAATTATAACACCGCTATTAAAATAAATGGTAGGCTCTTCAGTGTGTTTGATGTTCTGCTGCAGCTTTTTTTTTTTTTTTTTAATTTCCAAAATTCTGAAATATCTTTGATTTGACACTAAATGTGATGCAAAAAGTGGAAATTCCTTTTCTTCCAAAAAAAGAGAAAGAAAACTACTTGTATCCCTCTTGAACAAGTATTTGAAACAGCCCCATCTTTGGAAGTTTTAGTATGGTACCCAGTTTGCACATGCTATGGTATATCTGTTACCGTAAGGTTGTTTTGGAAACAGAAGCCCAGTGTCTGTTCAGCATTGAGAGAAGTGAATTGTATGTTAGATATTTGGTCCAGAGTGCAGGACCAATGTCAGGCTTGTGATATGAAGTGTAAATCTGTTTTTAATTTTTATTTTTTTAATTTTTTGGTTTTAATTTTCACTTGTTGGGTTTTTTTTTTTAAAAGATCAGTTAGTGATCTTAGTACTATAACTAAGCCAAGTTTGTAATTGTATATTTACTGTAAAATGTAGAACATTGAATAACTATTAAAATTTCCTATAAAAGGAATCTTGTCTCCAATCATTTTTTTTCCCCCCAATGTAACAATTCTAGTCACGTAAAGAATATTGTCCCTGCTTGGAACTTTAAACAAACCATTGTCACTTCTCCATCTCTTCTTATTCTTGTGCAATGCCAATGGTGCATGCATGGTTGTGCAAATATTAGCACACACCTCTTACACATTTATGAGCACCCACCCACAATCGTTCTCTAAAAGCACAGTTATTGTAATTAAAAAGAAAGACAAACCTGCTGCTGTGCTAGTTTATTCAAATTTGTGTCAATGTTAAATGGAAGAATGAGGGAAATATCAACACGATGCATTTTAAAGCGTCAATTCCCGTATGTTCAAGGCAGATTTTTTTTTATTAATGAACATCTTTTCTATCATGGTTTTTGCCAGAATTTACGTCTGGCATTTTCTTTTTTCAAAATTGTGATTTTAGTCTAAGAAATTGATGTATTTCATCAAACAAATTGTGGTTAAGATCGAAAATTCCTTTTTGTCAGTTTCTCCTAAGAGGAGAAGTTAACATTTGACACAGACAGTCTTCAGACTTAAGGCAAACAATGTTATCTTGGTGCTAAGACGTCTGGCCCTGGGGAGAGAGTTCTGGGCCTGAATCATGCTGATCAGGAGATGATTTCAAGTAGATTGCTCTTGAGTAGATATCAGTCTATTTTTATAGCTTTTATAACTCATCTTCTAAGAGCTGGATGCATCAGCGTATTTCTGTAGGAGTATCTGCACACGTGCAGCCAGGTTTCTGTCCAGAACATGGGCTGTGACTGACACCACTGTGCATTCTTTTTCCCAATCGGGAGGCTCATCTCTATGGACGAATATATCCCTTGAGAATTATTGTTTGTTTCTTGTACACAAAACACTGCTCACGGATGTCATGTTAGTAATCCCTCTGGATTTTGTTTCTGTGAAATAAACATATCGTGACACAAACCGTTAAAGTGTTGCCGTGCTTTGCGTCTTAGCGAGATTCTCAGTTCCTATTCTGATAAAATTGCAATGGATTTGTTTACAACCGGTGACATACCAGGTTGGCAGGTTCCTCTTTGGCCAAGATGTCTGTGTAGGTTCTCAGTCATCCAGGTCATAGTTATCCGAGAAAAGATTTTGTGTTCATCTGGACTTTTCAATTGGAATTTTCAATTTTCCAAAATGAAAATTGAAAAGTCCAGATGAACACAAAATCATTTCTCGGATCTTTGGCCAAGTTTTCAGACTGCAGAGGACAAATCTTGGCTTTTCATGAGAAGAGCCATTCCTTTCCAACATATACTGTTGCAGTTTCCTCAAAACTCATAAAGCAGAACATCTAAAATGATCCTAAGCCTTTAAATGTAACCGGTTTACTCTGATTCAGTAGAAATATATTCACTTGTTTACTTTTATTTGGTTTAATGTGACGTTATTTGTTCATTTTATCTCTCTGTGCCATTTAAATGTTTCCATGATGTTGTCATGTGGAACAACAAATGATGTTATTAAGAGTTTGTCACAGATATGAAGAAGCGATACAGGAAACACGTTTCCTACTTTTTAAAAATTTCTTTGAAAAAGCGTGTAACAGTACTGTCACAGACAATTTTCATGTAAATTTGTCGGTTTGTAGCCACAGGCCAATTTCCACCCGTGGTCACATGGCAGGTTGATGTCAAACGTAGTGTCTGGCTGGTATTTTCAAAAATAAATAAATAAACATTCCACACGGGAAGAACTTAATGCAACTATAATTAATAAAACACGGACTGCGCGTTGCTCTGATATAAAATAACCCGGAATAGTATCATGAGGTCGTTTAACATCGTTGTGTCGAAAGTGTCGACGGGAAACGTTCGAGGTACCGAAACCGCCTGACGCGAGCGACGAGCGAGACAAGTGCGGTCGGCGCGCGCACGTGTGTGTGTGTGTGTGTGTATGTGTGTGTGTGAGAGAGAGAGAGGGCGCGTGCGAGCGCGCGCAGAAGCTCGTCGGTGTCACGTTGCCCGGGGAATTCAGCGCGCAGTGGGCTTCGGTCACGGCGCCGGCACTGACCGCGGCTTTCCTCCATAAACAATGAATTTCACCAAGGAAGAGAGAAAAAGAGAGGAGCCTCTTCCCGCCGTGGCGACTCGTTGATACCACAGCTGTCGCTCGTCCTTTGCTATTATTCGCGGTGAGTTGTGCCCAGTTGTGCTTTTGTTTTAATAACACGATAGCGGAATGCTGGATTCAGTTCCCAGCACAACCCAGGTGGAATAAAGATGGGGGAGCAAACGACCAGGACGAGTTTCTTTTATACGCGCAGATGATTGTTTCGAATCGCACTTTAGTCATGTCAGCTGCAGGAGAACGCCTGAAAGTTGTATGGAAGGTGCGCGCCTCACGATCCGGACCCTTGTGGCCATAAATAACTATATTTAACGAAACAAAACCGCACTGCAGTTATTGACCTGACGAGAGCAAGTTGCTGCTGCAGCATCACTGACTCAGGTTTCATGTTTTCTTGTGGTAAAATATCATTTTAAAGGATTTATTCTGAAAAAAGGCAGCGCGATAAACTGAAAAACTACCATAGCAGAGCAAAATATAATGAATATAAACAAAAATATATCGTAATATCAATAATATTCGTTAACGTTTAGCTATACCTAAATAATTCTCTAATTGTAAAGTATAAAGGCTTACATAATGGATAATTGCATTTGAATGGAACAGAGGAATGTCCTGATTCTGGTTCCTGTGTTTATTGTTTAGTTTGTTTGGTTTTTTTTTTTGTGTGTATTGATTTATAAAATATGTCTTGGAATCATAAATAACTATTCTTAGTCCAGCAGCTGACAAAGACCTGTGGTGTGACAGCAAACAGGACGCTCGCTGGCAAACCATCTGTCAGGATATCGGTCTTAAGGATCTGCAAATATGATCTGGTTTTTACAGCGATATGTTCATGCAGCGGGAGACTGGCAGCAGAGGAACAGCAACCAGTGCAACCAGCTGAAATGTCCACAGCTAGAAATTGAACCATTTTCCAAAAGGAATAAATGGGGAAGATCACAGGTTTACCACAGGGAGCTGAGATGTTGCTTGAAAAAAGAGCTGTCATTCTGCTGCCAAATCAAATCCAAATACAGTTATGCATTTTTTTTTTTTTTTTTTGGGGAATATTTATTTATATAAACATCATGTTTGACGCTATGGAAGTTTGCTATCAAATCTTGACTAAAACTATTAAAGGTATTCAAACAGTGGAGAGCAGAAAATCAACAGAATCACCAGCTACGCTAGCTTTGCACCAGCGGTGCCGCTTCATTGGCTTCTCTTCTCCAGCCATTGAAATTGTTCCAACTTGTTAAAGAATACTTTGGAAAGTGTCCAGAAATATGCCAAATATTTCAGCCGACCTTTCCGCCGTCACCACATTACTTAACAGAATTGGTTTTCAGTGAGCTTATATCACGCAATTCAGTTAGAGTTCGAAAATATGAAATATTTTATTAATTTCCAAACTAATTGCTAAACAGGGATGCATAATCCCTGTTAGGTTTCAGATACAGCAATTCCTAATTTGTACATTAACTTCCAGAAGTGAATAACTTTCTGGGTAGTGTTTTTTTTCTTGCTTCTATTCCCGTAGTGCTTTTTTTTTTTTTTTTTTTTTTAAATTGTGACATGACATAACAATTTAGAACAATTTAGACCACCAAGGACCAGCACAGCAGGGTCGCATCAGGGGCCGTTTTCAAGTTCCGTTGAACTCGTGTGAATCTGCCTGTGCATCTTTAAAAAAAAAAGACACAAACAAAAAAAAAAAAAGCCTGTTTATTGGGTATAATAATAACTGGTTGAGATAAGCTGTCGCAAACCCGTGACGACAGCCACAGCGAGGCACCGGCTAAGTGCTGCTTTTCTGCTTTTTAAAGCTCTTGATTAGCTTCTTTTTTTTTTTTTTTTTTAACCAAGTGAATGTCATGGTTATTTTGTGTGTGTCAACAGAGACTCAGAAAAACATGTTTTTCTCTTGATAGTAGATATTAGACACAATAACGGTGACAACATCATTTGCATTTTACTATATTCACAAAGCCTCTGTTGCATGGTTGCTTCAAGGTGCTTTGCAAAAACCCTGATGGAGGACTTTCGTTCACAGGGACAAGAACAGTCTTCCTGTTAACAGGGAGAAACCTTGAGCGGGGCCAGACTCATATGGAGTTAGCTGCAGAGACAAGGCAGAAGGGGTGGACAAAAAGCTAAAAGATCATGCAACACGAGGCTTATTATTATTAATATTATCAAAAATGTTTAGTTGACGATGTAAATCAGAAGCAGCCGGCATGCAGATATATCGTTACCTCTCTCTGCTGAAAACAGCCTTATTATGCATGTAATAACTTAGACTTGTAACATGAGTAATATTTTCCCCAGAATAGCGTCACTTATTTGATGGTTGAGGTGGAATAAAGACAAGAGGCAGCTGGTGTACCATGCTGCCGCTGTATGCATTCGCTTCCCTCGTGTGTGGCAATCACATGGCGAAAAAAAAACAAAAAAAATTGGGAACTGCTTTTTGCCTCGACTGATCTGATGTAATCCTCACTCCAAATCCTCAAAGTAGCATGCGTCAACATGTTTTTGGCTGCGAGGTTGGGGTTGAGTGTGGTCTGACTGCAGTCAGGACGGATGCACCCAACAATTCCTCTCTTTCTGACTGTCTGGCAAGCACATGCCCATTTAGGTTGCAGTTGATGAGTATGAAATGTCTTCCATGGCTGACCCTTAATGATTGATTGATTAGCTTATGTTAGCCTGCATCGTATTATCTTGGGCAATTATTTCTCTCTAATTAAGACGTGCAGCTGTCTCTGTTGTGCTGGAGCAGCTGCATCATTGGATGGCTGGTCAAATGCAATAATTGCTGTTTATCTTTGGGATTTTTCCCTGTGGTGAGCTCTTTTGCAGTGTCAGAAATGTGCCAGAAAACACGATCGTACCAAAAGTTATATTTATATTAAAGAGAAGGCACAATGGAAGATCCAGATCCTCACTCAATCCCAGCAAAAAAAAAAGGTAGATAGCAGGTTACTTGAATGCTGCTTGAACTGCTTGAATGCTGGTGTATATAGTAAACTTTACATTTTTAGAACTAAAAGCATTTCCTCTTTTTTAGAATTATTATAAAAAAAACCAAACAAATCAATGCAAAAGCAGACAACCCAGCTGTAATTGCACCCCTGGAGACCTAGCCACATATCTTATGCCAGCGTACCTAAGAGCATTAATTGAAATCAGATAGGGTCTACATACGTGTATGCTAATTCCGATTTTAACTCTCGAAATGACTCTTTTATTTGCATGCATTATAGACCTTCATTCAGTCTGTAGTTTATTAACGTAGGCGCAACAACCCTGCAGTTTATTACTTGTCCTCTAACCCGTGGTCATAATTCTGTAGCCTGAGCTGCGCTTGTTTTTGCAGCCAAGGCGTTGTGTTACCCAGCACAAGGCTACCAGAGGGTGGATTACCATGTACGGAACTGTCATAGCATGTCTGAAGTGGTGGGATAGATTCCTGTGTTTCCCAGTAAACCTTTGGAATATTTTCTTTCAAAAAAAAGCGACCGTAAGTCTTCATGCCACCTGCCATAAAGAGGTCAGCCTCAGGGTGCCAAAAGAGATAGTGAGTCATAATAAGTCATAAGTACACACCTTCACAATTAAATGACGGTCAGGATAAATTAGCAGATCTTCACAGGAAGAGGTTAGCAGCTTTCACTTCAATTTCTACTGAAAGAGGTGCAGCTTTATGTCGTTGGGTCCCTAACCGTTAGCAAATGAGTGCGACCTGGAAGAACCGCTCTAGAAGACAAATGAAGCTCCCATACACACACGTACACACACACACACACAAAGAGAGAGAGAGAGAAGAAGTGACAGAGCGAGGCAGAAATGAACGATAATTGGTTTTGGTCGTTGTTTGCTCTCCAGAGCTTCCAAAAATTGGAAACACGACCGTATTAAATGCAGACGTGCATAAATCACAATTCTGGAAAAAACAAAATGAAGAGTGGGGAAAACATTCACCTCCATTATTGGGTTAACAAGGCTCATTGAGTCTAATAGTTGACTTCCTTTCCTACAGTACCACGGCTATTTTAGGTTTCCTCTTCCTCGTGGGGCGTTGGGGGATTCAGGTATTGAATTTCCAGAGATCGGCCTGTCAATACCAGCCGCACGAACAGTCCCGTAGCATCACTGCTGCCATCTTGGCTGCAGAGTTGCGATGCGACCTGCAGCGCCAATCTTTTCACCACTGACAAAGCAACATTGTGTGCGCTACACTTCATTCCTGAAGACGGGGTGTGGTTCGCCTCGAAAGGCAGGGCAGAACTGAAAGGCTGCCCATCAGAGGCCGCCATTGAACTTTAGGAAGATTATTTTACCGCCACAATCAGTTTGTAGTTGATCAGGTTTTTTTCTTTTATACACTCCACCTTTCTGAGGAAGTGCTCAACCAAACTTAAGGTTTGTCCCAATGTTTGTTTTTGTTTCACCCGGTAAACAAGCTTGAAAGAAACCTCAGTAACTCACCTGCTCACCCTGCCAGATAGGACCAGTATTCGTTTTTCCATGTCACACATGGAGCTCTTTTCCAGAATATTCGGATGTCAGGGCTGTTCACGCTTGACCTTTTTGCAAGGTTGGTTCAAAAGCTGTTCTTAAATGCAGCATTACATCCCCTCCCATACGTCCCCTTCCTCTTTTCATAATTTTTGGTAGCGTATATAATTAACGTTAAAAAAAAAAAAAAAAAAAAAAAAAGCAAAATGAATGCATGAAATAGATTACGAAAGGGATAATGGGGACTGAACTGAGTAGATATTAAAGCGGAAACGTCGATGAACACAATAAAAAAGTGCGCTAGCTTGGCAGCCGAAGCCACGTCCTGAAGTTGCGAAATGCAGTGATTCATGATTTTATGGGGCAACGAGGGGAGTGTATCGAGGCCAAGTCAGAACGTTTTCATTTCACTCACTGATGATTCATTTCTTGATCTTGATTTTTGAAATTGTGCTCGTCCGGTCCAGGCGGGATGAGTTGCAATACGGAGGACGGTCGGGCTGCAGTAGTTTTAAACGCCTGAGGAGGCGCTGTGGCTTAGTTGGTTAAAGCGCCTGTCTAGTAAACAGGAGATCCTGGGTTCGAATCCCAGCAGTGCCTTTTTTTTGCTAACTTTCCTAAGTGGGGTCATGTAGTTTAATCATTTTTTGGACAGTCCCAATTTATTAACCTTATCAAGTTAAAAGCCCAGCTTTGGCCGACGTGCCTGGTATCCTGCTGGCCTCACGATAACAGACGCTCCATTTACTATTATTCTCTGTTCATTGAAAAGAGTTTCAAAACAGCTAAGTCACAAGATAAATGGAGAAAAAAGAGAAGAGTGAAAGACCAGTCCAGTCTTGCAGAGAAATTTGGGGATGCAGACAGTCATCACGTACAGCCAGCCAGCTTTTACGATCAATAAAGGGAAGCGATCCTGAGCTGTGTTATTTTGTTCGTTTTTTGGAGTAATTCAATGGAGTCGGGTAAAATTGAAACTGGAAATGCTAATGGTGGGAAGTTAAAAGTGGACAGTTTGGCCCGGATCATCTTAAAGGCTGCGCACCAAAAACACCTCGGACATTTTTTTAGGAAAAAAAAGTTGGCTCTAGAGTAGTAGAGCAGTTGGCCCTGAAGCGGAAGGGCACAGGATTAAATTGACGAGTAAAAATGGAAACGACTTCTTCGCATTAGTAATTGCTATAAAAACAAAAAAGTCAGCGTTGGCACTTGTAATTGGCACCCCTACTTTAATCAATCTACAGGTTCCTATTTACTATACCTATTCAGTTGGCCTCGTACATGCAGCTGATATGGGGAGTTGCTGTGTATCAATGGCTTTAACGGGCACAAAAATAATTTATTTAGAAGATAATGGACTCAAAACGTTCCCCCAAAACACCCTTGGGTTTAAGTTGATCCATTATTAAGTCAGAGTTGAGTTAATCCTGTTTGGCGCCCTCTCAAGGTTAGAAAAAAAAATACAGTTCTCATTTTATCTCGTATTTTTTTTTATTTTTTACCCTTTTTGACTTGAACAAATAAAAGAAATAAAATTAAAATCCCAGTTTATCAAACATAATGTGTAGGTAAACAACAAAAACCTGCATATTCTTATCAAGTGAAAAAAAAATATATATATTTTTATATATATTGTCAAACTAAAAGTGTTTTCATATGTCTCTCTCTCTCTACTAGAATGTAAAGATGCCAGGTTCAGCTCATTTGGGCCCCTTCCTCACAGAAAGTGTCATCTCCCGGACCTCTTTGGCTTTTCCGAGCAGCGAACCCTTCGCAGATTTAAATAACACGAACAATAACACCAACTGCACGTACAAGGAGGATTTCAAACGTATTCTGCTGCCCGCCGTCTACACCTTGGTCTTGCTGTTGGGGCTCCCCCTCAACGCCGTCGTCATACTGAAGATATGGAGAACTCGGCCCAATCTCTCCAGAAACAACATCTACATGCTCAACCTGGCCATTGCCGATTTCCTGTACGTCACGTCGCTCCCCTTGCTCATCTACAACTACGGTAGCCGTGACTACTGGCCCTTTGGGGAGCTCACCTGTAAACTGGTCAGGTTTCAGTTCTACAGGTGAGATATTCACCTGTAAAAGAGCACCTTTGGAATATTTTGGTGGATTTTAGGCCTCTGTTTTACTAAATTACACAGACTATGTAGTAATAATCTTTAATCATTATTGTTATGATTCAAAAAATGCATATTGAATATGTTTTTTCTTTACAGTAACCTGCATGGGAGCATCCTCTTCCTCACTTGCATCAGCGTGCAACGCTATGTCGGCATTTGCCATCCCCTGGCGATGTGGCACAAGCGAGGCGGGCGCAAAATGGCGTGGCGTGTCTGCGGAGCGGTGTGGCTGCTGGTCATCGCCCTGTGCGCTCCGACGTTTCATTTCGCGGAAACGGGAATTCAGAGGAACCGCACGGTGTGTTACGACCTGAGCACGCCCGCGCGCTCAGTAGATTACTACCCCTACGGCATGGCCCTGACCTGCCTCGGTTTCGTGTTGCCGTTCTTGGGAGTCATGGTGTGCTACTGTCGGATGGCTCAGATCCTCTGCCGGCCGGTCTCCTACCGAGGCGTCTCCATGGCAACAGGGGAGAAACGGGACAAAGCGGTAAAGATGATCATCGTGGTGGCCGCCGTGTTCTGTATTAGTTTTCTGCCGTTTCACTTCACTAAGACCGTGTACATGATGGTTCGTAGCATCCAAGGCATGCCCTGCACGACCAGAAACCTGTTCTCAGTCATCTACAAGAGCACCAGGCCGTTTGCCAGCATGAACAGTTTCCTGGATCCGATCCTCTTTTACTTCACCCAGCCGCGCTATCGCCAGAGCACGAGAAGATTTGTGCTCAGAGTCACCACTCTCAAAGGCACCAACGTGTGAGTGAAGGACACCCCGAAGCGCCGGGAAACCCCTTCAAAATAAAAGCAAACCAACAGCTTTCCTTGCCGTCGGCTTAAGGTTTAATCCACCAGATAAAATATCCAATATTGTAGCAGGCCCTAAGCTGAGAAAATGCAGGGAACTACAATAAATATTTAGTACTGCATCTCAGAACTGCACTAAGTCTTTGTGTTTGTGGTTTTACTGTTGCACTGCCTTGAGGGAGCATGTTTCAAAATATTTATCCGAGTTAAGGTTGCTTGTTGCATGTCGTCGCTATACGATGGCAACCGCAGGCTGTACAAGTGCACTGCTGATGACATGTCTCCCCAAAAATACCAGTTACTGACCCACTAATCAGCCAGTAATCCATTTAGGAATCATTTTTGTTTGTTTTTTTTTGTCACTGATCAGATAAACGCGATGCTTACGGACTTTTGTAGCGGTGTTCAGCAGTCCTTCGAGGTATTTAAAACAGAGCTTCTGATCGTTTCTGTGCACTTTGTACGATGTGAAGGCGTTGTAAATGCATTCTGCTGATTCATAATTTAGTAAATTAAATGGTCTGTATGTCTGTGTGCGCTAATAACTTTTGCATAGTTCAGGGGTTTTTTTTGATTTGAAGGTAAAATTATTTTCAAATATCAAATAAAATAGGAAATTGCAGCTATATTTGTCTGTGCGGCGTGCATATTATGTAACTACATCATGTAAATGTAATGTATTTTTGCTAAAAAGTCTTATTTGCCTCTGATTTGATAGACTTAATTTTTTCTAAGAGCGAGGCGAGATTTGGGGCATCTATAATCTTTGCCGCCATGTTTGTGTTAATCAGTATTAACGTTGTAAATGTTGTTTTAAAAATTAATATTATTTTTATATGAACAAACAATTATTGCCTCTGGCTATTATGAATTTTGTGAACTTTTAATGGGTTCTTTGTGAAGATGTAATGGATGCTGTCATCAAATGTGAAAAGGTCAATTACAAAGCTGGCAACTTATATTATTAACCTGTTATATTGGAATAAAAATGTACAGTAATGTAAAGTGTTTGTAATGATGTGAGAAACTCTACTGTACTTTGAAAGTTTGAAAAAGCAAAAGAATGATATCCTGGTAAAGTGAAATCAAACAAACATTTTGATCAACTACAAAAACGACAAACTAAAAACTTGAGCTTGCCCTGTTCGAACGCAAGGGGGCGCTGTAGTCCACGCCTCCACTTCCTTCACTGAACGAAATAAAATAAACTAAATAAAACTAAAGCAGTCTGAATTATTTGACCTTCTATTCTAAAATATTACTTACAAAAACTTTTAAAAAATATATCATTATTGACATGTGTTTGAAAAGTAAGCTTTATATTTCAACAACCCAACAAGGTATAAAGAAGCTGAGATTTTGTTCAATAAATCGTATCTTTTCTGAGTTTTTTTAGGAATTTGGTCACATTTATTTGGCTTTTTGCAGTCATGTCTTTCATTTGGGATTTTTAAGCCGTGCTCCCTGTTAGATCTGGAGCAACGTGTTGCCTAAAAGGCCCCTCTTTTGCCCCCAGAGAGACTTAAATAAGGCGCACGCAGACCAGGGTTTCTGTCTTCTCTTATCAAAAAGAAAAAGCTTTTCCTCTCAATCCCCGAGGGGGCTATGACAACCCCTATACCCCTAGTCCCGCCCACCACTCTTCCCTATCACAGACATTAACACACACACACACGCTGAAAAAAAAGAACATAACTCACGGGAAAAAACCAAATCATCCCAAAATAAGGAATCGCCAAACAGTGAAAGAATGAATAGTGAGTGACGCCTCGGGCCCTTCCAGGCGCGTTATCCTGATCATGGGCGCAGGTTTGGGACCAGTGTGGGGACAACAATGGAAAAACTGTGTTTGTGAGAGGGTTTGGGAACATTTGGGGCCAAATTTTGCAGCGCTTTTCCTCTTTGCGCGGATGCAGTTTCGGGAATCAACAGCATGTAAGTTTTAAGTAACACTCCGTTTATTTGTCAACCTCACCACACCGAGACTTTGAAACTTCTGTGTTCAACAGATTTCCTTTGTTTTTGTAAACAGGACGTTGTAGGTTGAAATGGACCACAAACTGTCGGCGGATCCGTGAAACCTGAAGCGCGAACAATGGCAGAAAGAGAGAGGAAGAACGTAACCGTGTATCGCAGCGTGTCTTTCAAAAAGTTGGAGTCCCGGAGTTCCAGCAGAGGTGAAGCCCAACAAAAGAAATCAGTTGATTTGGAGGCAGCTGGCGTCGCCCTTCCCACGAACTCCGGCGGAGCAGAACAGCGCTTGGCGACGCGTAACGCGAGCGCGTCGAGAAAAGTTTCCAAAATCTCCGCTACCACCGCCAGCCTCCCGACCGCAGAGCCAAAGAAGGTCGTCTCCACGCCTATCCCGTCTCTTTCTCCATCCATACGCCAGCTCACGGAGAAGTTCGCCAGCTCAGCCGGGACACGCAGATCCCCACCAGCTGACGGCGCGCCGGTGACGCGGGGGAGCGCCGCACTTCCCCGGGCCAATTGCCCCAGAGGAGACGGCTCTCGTAAATCATCCCACGAAGACAGCAGCAGTTTGGAGGACAGCGATACTAAAACTACAAAACCACTCTCGAGAAACAAACCAAAGTTCCACGGTGGCGCGGACTCTGTTTCAGGCTCGGACTCGGAAAACAAAACCGAGAAGCGGATTTTTAGGTGTTTCTCCAACGACGGCAAGAGAGATCATTCACACGTCTCTGCGTGTCCGGTGAGTTACAGAAAGACTTTGAGCACAGATGAAGAAGAGGATAGTGTTGCCAGGCCGTGTAAATCCCACAGGAGCTATCTCTCGACGCACCACTGTGACTTTTTCCCATTGCACTCTGACCACTGGCCCAGCGTCACTAAAATCAGGCAGATCTTTGATGCCAGACGCAGCGACCAGCTCAGCACCTGTGAAAGTGCTCTTTTCCCAGATGGAAATGTCAGGCTCTTACCTTGCGGCTCTGCTCATGCAGCCGGCCTCGACTGCAGAGTAGAAGCGCAAAGCAGAGAAGCGAATGCCGAGAAAGAGGACTTTTGTTGTGGGGCTGGCTTTTTTCCGAAAAATGAGCAACCGCTATGTTCGAGTGCAGATGCAGAAAACCTAGAGAGCTCTGAAAAAAAGAGGGTTTTGCGCACAGATTCTCTCCAGAGCTGCAGCAGCAGCAGCAGCAATAGCGGTCATGTCATTACAGGGAGCGGTCTCTCCAACAAGATTAACCCATCTCCGTCCAGGCCGGGTTCTGAGGCTACCCATAAGACCCTAAGGACCACAGGGTTGACATCTGACCCCCGCGCTGACCTTCAACCCCCTGTTACTTCGTCTCTGAGTCGGTTGCAGAGCTTAGCCACCTCCTCTTGCTCCTCTCTTCAGCAGGCAACAGTGAGGGAGAGAAAGGATAGGCAGGGGGTCGGGCTGCCCAGGGATAGTTTACATTCCTTACATAGCTCCTCTACAGCGCTAGCCCCCACCTCCACCACCACCTCCTCCTCCTCCTCCTCTGCTTCAGCTCCAGATAAAGCGTGTACCTCATGCTCCTCAGCTGTAGCTCCCTCCGCCGAAACAAGACCTAAAGCAAGAGTCGCCCCGCTTATTCGTTCCCTTTGGAAGTTCAGCTCTGGGGATGAAGAGGAGGAGCACAGCCGGAAAAGGAAAGAAGGCGTAGGGGCCACTTTTAAAGCACTTTCTCCAAATCCTTCCCTCTCCAGCAGCGCCGCAGACAGAAACATTCCAGAGAAAGCTGGCAGTTATAAATTGTGCAGTAAAAATGGTTGTTGGGGCACTAAGAGCTTTGGCAGGTCTTCAGGCAGTGAGGAAGACAGCCCCGGCTCTTTAGGCTCCCACAGCCGAGAGGGAGTGCGACGCCGTTCGCTGAGGAAGAAGAAAAAAGGCGGGGGAGCTTTTCTAGCTTCGGGCCGTGATGATTTTAATGATCACGATGGCGAATCAGAAGACAGCGACAGCGACGCAGCCTTGACCATGGAGAAACTTGAAAGACATAACCATCTGAACAAAGGGGAATTTGCGGCGACTAGACCCCGTAGCCATTCTGCAAGAGAATCAGCCAGTCACAGAGCCAGGGTGCAGCAATGGGAAAGCATCTCCTCACCTGTGATCTCCACGGGGCTTCCTGGTGTGTCGCGAGTGTCAAAGGTCAATATCCCTCCATTTCATTCCAGTCCCGGTGGATCACGATCCAGCAGCAGATATTCCAGTACCGAGACGCTCAAGGAAGAAGATCAGGGTTCTTCCCACAGCCGTGCGGCAAACAGTAGAACTGTATCATCATCGGTGCTAAGTAAAACCTACCATGGGAATTTTACCATGTACCGTTCCCCAAGCTTTGGTCACGGGGATAACTTCTCCCGAGCACCTATACGGGTACGCCCAAAGGTGATGCCTTTAGTTACCTCTGTATCCATGGTGCGTACCAGACAAGCTGGAGCATCTGCAGAAGTGAGTGGTGATGAAAGCAGGTCGCAGAGGGCAGGAGGGATTGGTATCGAAAACGATGGTAAAAATGGAATATCTGCATCCAATCCCGATATCGCCTCCGAAACGATGTCGCTCTTGACTCTCCTGAAATCAGACCTCTCAGAGCTCAAGGTGAGGAAAACGAGTGGAGACAAACCAGGGCTCGCGGAGGGGTCCACGTTCTATAGGATGGGCTCGCGAGCTCAAGGTGGAACACTTTTACCTTCTGGTCATCGGCCATCGTTGAAAGACCTAACGGCCACCCTGCGGCGTACAAAATCCTTCACATATTCAGACAAACCTTCAACAGCTGTCAGACGGCACCCGAGGAGTGGTGCCGCAAAAAGAAGCAGCTCCGAGCAGCAGCTGGATGTCGAGGGAGAGAAGAATGAAGGAAGGCTGTCGATGTCAGATAGAGAAGTAGAAAGCGATGGAGGTGATTTTAGGAGAGTGAGAGGGCAAAGAACCAGGCCTTACTATTATTACGACGATGATGATGACGATGACAAAGGACTGATGCCGCGGTTCTGTGAAAGATATGTGCAGGAAGCCAGGCAGGTTATTCAAGATATCTGCCAGATGAGCAGCAGAGAGGAGGAGGAGGATGACGATGCTGCAGATCTACGACAAATTGAACTCAATTTGGGGGATAACAGTCCCCAACTTGCAAAACGAAAGGAGGAGCAGAAGAAAGCTGGAACGAAATTTGAGGAGAAAGCCGGGGCAGATGAAGAGGTTGAGTTTGAGAACACAAAAGGCTGGGATAAACATGAGCGAGAGAGAGAGAAAAGGGAGAGTAGCAGGAGGGATGGACAAAGTGTGCAGTCGGAGAAGCTAAACGGCAGGAGCACAAACTACAAGGACAAAGTAAAGACACAGACCGGAGAGGCAGACAGAGCTTTAGCGCAGGTTAACTCTGAAGAAAACATGTTCTACCACAGGTCCCTGGATGAACTGTCGGGCCACGAGTCCAGCTTAACTGATGAAGGGATTGTAACAGAGCCAGAGATGGGCCCCAGCGACCCCTCAGAGAAGTCGTTCCTGGAGTCAGTGGGGGTTCAATTAGGGTCACAGATTACTAGAGATGTGCTAGGGCAACCTGTGACCGCGTGGACCAAATCAGCACTGCATGATGCCGAGGGATCAAGGAAGAAGGGAGAAGAGGTGGCTGACGTGAACCCCGCTCTCATGGAGCTGAGCGGATCTGTCGGTACGAGCAATCTCAACAATCCCCGTGAGGACATCAGTGCAAATGTTGCTGAGCCCCAGAGGTCGGCAACCACTGCAGGGGAAGGTGCAGGACCTGATACACCCATGACCCCCATTCGTCGGAGGCGCAGGTTTACCCCACATGGTAATAACAATGGCACATGCTCGGATTCCAACAACAGCGGCAACGTGGAGTCTACTCTAGGCGCTGCTGGAAATGGAGAGTCTGCAGTCTACCGCTCTTTTAGTGACCCCATGCCTCAGAGGTGCTGTTCTGTAGACGAGGAGGGTAGTAACAACTTTTCCTCTGTAGATAGCAACCTGTTGGGCTCTCTGTCGGTCAAAGGAGGGGGAGGGTGCTCTTCAGAGGCCTCAATGCCTGGATACAAAGGCAGTGTATCCAGTGACCTATCTGTATACAGTGACAGTGTGTTCCGCGACGATGCTGTTCATGACTATAGTGGGGTGATCAGAAGCATTGTAGCTGAGCCGGGTGCAATGGACCGACTGGTAACGGATGATAACGGCAACAACAAGGTTTCCAAGAAGAAGTCATTTAGCGATCCAAGCCGTCGCAGCGACACCCCTTTACTTTCCCAGAGTGACACTCAGCTCAAAGGACAGACTGGGAGTACCCAGCCAATGGGTGAACTGGATCAGTCCGGACAGATCCCGCCTTCCAGCAGCGAGCCGATTCTGAGCAAGCAAAGAAAGGAACTGTGGGTGCCAGACCCGGAGCCCGAATGGCCGTCTCTACCCCAACCAAATGACCGTACAAGCAGTAAAAATAAAGCTAAGAAAGTTCGCTCACAGTCTGAAAGCGGCCCATCTCAACCCGATGATGAAGGTGATGATGGAATGGACCAGTGTGACAATGAACAAGAAATGCAGAAGTTTAACTTTGACGTCAAGCTGGCAGGGGTTTTGTCCCCTAGGATGATTCGGCGGCCCTACAGAAAACGCTCAAACAGACTGGCTCAATATTTCCCAAATGAAGACCCGTTGGAGCCTCTGGATCTCTGCTCGGAACCACAGGAGCATCCTAGCAGCCAGGCTAACTTCACTCCTCCTCCTCACAATCTGAAACCCAGACCAAAACATGTCCGGCACGCCAGCGAGCCAACTGCTTTTATTCCCTTTTCTCCACCTCCACCTCCACCTCTCCAGCCGCTAAAGGAGTCGGGCTGCCTCAGGGCTGGATACCCTCCTGAGCCTACCATCTTAGGCGAGCCTCCAGGAGGAGAGCCACCACCTCTAGAAGAGGTGACTCAGAAGACCCAGACATATGATGTGGAACAAAGCAAGGCCGAGAGGAATACCGAGAGCTCGGGGCCTCTTATCGTGGCAAGGGATGGAGTTCCACTGTCGGTATCTGAGAGGCCCGGCGAGACCACCACTGCTGGAATTACAGAAGCCGGACCACAGAAGAACACAGAGGACACTGTGTCCATGGATACCAGACAGAAGACCAAACCTCGAGTGGTGAGTCCACCTTTATTAGCCTTTTTATTATTTCCACTTAAAAGATGTTTCATTACTTAAGCAGTTTATGTCAATTTTAGATGGAAAAAACCTCATTTTCCTTGGAAGAGAAGGAATTTGAGATGACCTCAATGTCAGTACACGTTTGGCACGATTAGAGTTGTATTTATTCCTATTTAAAAAAGAGTTTGCATGGCGGATATACAGTTGTCCAATGGTTTCATTAGCTACAGTAACAGATGCATGTGTGTGTTTCTTTAGGAAGTGCTGTGACCCTTACAGTTGATTTAAGTGCATTCAGAGGCAGTGACTATGCCACCAAGGGCTGTGGGTGTTAAATAAACATCAGGATGCTATTAGCTGGATAACAAAAAGGCCATTCATCAGTAAACCAAGCACGGCTGCATGTGTGGCTGTTAGCATTTATGGGATTCATACTGTATTCACTGACTCTTTGCCACAAGTGTGCAGCCACGGAGGGGGCGTAATAAGCTGTCCAACCACGCGTGGGTTAGGTGTGCATCATTTGTTTTTTATCACCAAGAAGCACAAAGGATAAAAGTTGTTGCTAAATCTGAATTTATGATCTTCTAAATAGAATGATCCCTGCTTTTAAATAAAATAAGAAAAAAATCCCACCAAGTGTGGCTGTAAATGTTTGCCTTTCCGGACCGTCAGTGGTTGCCATACATAGCAACGTACGTTGTGCGTGCCGTCTCGCCGTGAGGACTTTTCTGGCGTGATTACGCAGTCACGGGCGTGACTCTCAATAACTGTGAGGAAGGTTAAAAATCAACAGAGAGATTAGCAGCCAGTCTGAGCTCATGACGATGGGTTGCAGACAGTTTATCCAGGGCTTTGCTCGCATTACGTCATGCCTGCTGTTTGCACCATACGACATTGTTTTGGAAGTTATGCCAGATGTTGCCTTAGTTACATTTTGTGTCATTTCCTACCTTATCTGTCCTCAATTACAAATGCACTTCATCCTTCAACTTCTGTTTTCTCTCACTTGATTTTATTGTTTTCCACTGATTGTCCTCTCGTACATTATTTACAGTAGCCGGTGCATAACATCCTCTGATGGGAAATGGATTTAGAGCAATAGGAAGTAGTTGTGGTTTTCGTTTGATGTGTTGTCCAGCGCTGCTGGCTCGTGCGCTCTATTGTGTACGCAGAATTGTTACTTAGCTGCGCGTGTGTGTTATAAACAGACCCCCCTTGGCGTACGCAGTCTGCATGTACATTTGCTGCTCATCTGGAACATATCATAGGCTTGTTTGGCAGTTAGCGTTTTGTAAGCACACATTGTTTAAAGCAGCGCTATACAATTCTGGTGTGCAGTAGCAGTGTGTGGGATTTGGAATGGATGTATTAACAACTGCCACGCTAAGATCGAGTGCAGGGAAGTCCTGAGAATGGAGGACAAAATCTTTATTCTCTGGCAGTGCGTTTTAATGTTTTCTGGTGTTTTTCAGCAATTATTTTTTACTTCTCGCCGCTGTATGTTTTCTACTCATTCCTTAGTTTCCTCCTTATGTTATTTTATTCATCTCATTGTTGTTTCTCTTTCATTCTGCATCTGGAGAACATAGCAGGGTAGTGAAGTCATGACGTTTGGTCAGTGTGAGGCTGGCTCTTGGGCCAAACGTCAGGTGAGATAGGAAACCAGAGACGCACTCCCAAAAAAAGTTAGGTAGTTGGAAGGAAGTGCTCGCCAGGTTTAAAAATATCCAGACCAATTTGGAAGAGAATTGTAGGGCTGAAACTTAGAATGGGGAGAGGGTGAAGCAATCGGGATGGTGGAAACGTCTTCTACAGCTTAAGCATTGCTTTTACTCGCATTTTTTTTCTTCCTAAATGAGCAAACGATCCCTCACATCAAGAGAATCATGCGGCAGACCTTCTCAGAAGAGTCTGCAGTAATTGAATTACAATGACTCCACTTTAGTGTGTGTGTGTTTGCTGCACGGTCCAAGTGGTTTTCACCTTACCAGGCAGCAGGAATGTCACCCATCTTCCCTTCTTCAGTTGTTACATAACAGTCTTAAACCCCTGCCATTCCTTTGGCACAGTGTATTACAAGTAACATCCGTATACTGTAAATGCAGCATTTTACTTTATTTTGCCTTCACATGAACATATCAAAAACCTGTAGATTCTTCTTAAAATGTAATTTGTTTATTCTGATATCACAAAAAAACCAAACTTGATTAATGCAGATACATTTGACTGGAAATAGAAAAAAGAGAAGAGAATTTATGTGGAATGGATTATATAAAAGATAAAAAAAGGTGATAGCGTTAGATTAATGACTTACTTTCAAGGCCACCCATGCAGCATCGACTACTTTCCCTTTGTCCATCCTCGTTTTTCCCCCCCTCTAAAGTTAGAGAGCAGGGGGCCCTGAAATCGGTCCGATCTTACGTCATGGCTTTGATTTAAAATAAATAAAACGGAGATTTGAGAGAATTTACCGCGCCAAAAGTTGGCTCGATGTTTTTGAAATTGTTAGTAGTTTGGATCCAGTGGGGAGGATCTCACCAGCGACTTTGAAAGCGGACTTAAAAGTAAACTGAAAGGGCGCATTAAACACAGATAAAGGTAACCCGGGGTTACAAAGTAAAGTCACCACAGGTCCATAAGTGAGGGATGCCGAGCGAGGTAAAGGGCAGGCCAAGATGAAAGGGTGAGGATGTGGTGTTCTTGAATGAGAAGGTCACTTTTTGATGGGTAGAAAACTACTATAAATGTTTCCTTTTGAAATGCTACATGACTCCATGAATAACACGCATTTTGATTGAGAGAAACAAGAAAAGAACTTTGGAACGTAGCCGGTTCAGCTGATATTTACTGTTGTGTCTGTTCCTACGCAATCAAGGTCACAGGAGAGCTGAGAACTTTGGAAAGAAAACATCCATGAAATCTCACCCACCCACCCCAATCCTCTGGTTGCTAGCAAAATGTTTTGCTGTCCGCTCCCCGTCGCACAGCCACACAGCTCTATTGCTTTTGGTAAAGGCACAGTAAAAATGTTTAGTGTTCCAGTGTGTGTGTGTGTGTGTGTGTGTGTGTGTGTGTTTCGGCCTCCAATTGGAGAGGTTGGTTTCAGATGTCCTGAAGCCATTTCGAAAACAATGAAGAGATAGTCGAGTGTGTTCTCAGCGGTGTGGAGCAGTTTAATGACAGCGCCACTTGGAATAAGTACTCAAATGCAGCACTGCCACAGGCTTCCTTTGCTAAATCTCTCCTGATATTAAATATCTTGTCACTCAGCGCTAAACATGGCAGCCATGTTCAATTCAACTCTTTTGTCTGACCTTTTGTGTTGTCTGTCGGTGATTACTTCTGGTTCCATTTATTAGCTATAACAACTGTTAGCTTTTGGCTCATACTTGTAAAACATCTAGTAGTTCCTGGTATTTTTAGCCTGGTTTTAGAATTCTTGTCATAGTTACACATAGATATAGTTACTAAATACGGGTACACTGATTATTACAGTCTTTTGTTATGTGTGTGAAGATGCATTGACGATGGCCATTTTACCTTTGTGCCCAATGTCTCCCCTGCTCTCTCTCATTTTTGCTCTCTTATGGATCCACCCATTGTAATTACAGAGCACTTTTGCTTATGTCAGGAAAACCTTTTTTTTTGCAGCAGCTCTTTCTAGCAGAGCTACCATCTCAGCTTTTTGGTGCACAAGCACACTTCTCCATACTATGGCGTATCTCACAAAAGAGTGTAGCAATGTTTCCTTCTTCTTGTTTGGATGGGCTGTTAAAAAGTAATAATGTACCCATCATTCTCGGTGTAATAAGTCACATTATTGTCCCATGTTGTTTTCTGTCTGAGTCGAATGTCTGCAGTCGACATGGTGACGCTCACTTGAATCAACTAAGATTTACGGTTTCATCACATATTAGGATTAGAAGGTCGGTATGAATGACTCACAAGCCTAAACAGCAGCACCCACATCTGTCAGCACGGGATGTCTCTTACAGCAAGCCATTGTGGAGATTTAGATTAATAAATAAAAGCTAATGTGAGCTCTCAAAGCTTTTCTTCACTGAGAAAAATGTTGCTAACTGCCAGCATTCCTAAAAAAAAGTTTTGTAGCACAGTGGAGCAAAATAAGGTAACAACAGTAAACTGGTATAAAATATAGGCAGTATTACATCAAAATATGGATGGAGCGTTCCTTCAGGCTTGCTACCCACCCAGTGATTTCAGGTAAAGTAATTAGTTCTTTACATTTGAGCGGATTTGCTAGATTGCATTTTTAAATGATTTTTTTTTTTTTAATTCTTCAGCAAGCTTATGTGGTACAGTACATGTTCAGTGAGTATTCCAGAATACATTATCTGCATCTTTCATAGTCATACAATATTGTTACTGTGTCTTCCCTGCAGTTGAGCATACTTTCCAGCGTGGTCACACGCGCAGCCCCTTGTGCACACACGCGCGCACGCATACACACAAACACACGCGCTCTCTTGCAGAGGGTCTAGACTGTGCCATGTGAGTTGACTGGGCCGTTCTGTTAAATTTTTTTTTCTTTTTTTTTTTTTTTTTCCGTCTTCCATCACCCCAACAGAAAAAATGACAGGAGAAACACTTTCTGTCCGTTCCCATCATCCTGTGTCGTATGGAATCAGTACGCCGCTTTGGGTCATGTTCCCGCTCCAAGTCTTTTCAAAACAGGAAGGGAAGAAGCCGGGAGTGTCGGAGCGTTGCCCCGGAGTGGTCGCTGGGGTCCCGAATTAAGGCGCAGGGAGAGGAGGCTCATGATTGGACAAGACAGACTGTAGCAACCTTACAGGCAGGTGTTGATGCCCTGTTTTCTTGTGCTAAACCTGCATATTTCTTTGTATTAGCTTACGGTTTTTACTGTGTCCGCATGTGGCTAGATGTTGAACTGGAGGTCAGATGACTCTTTAGCTTAAATTTACCATTGTCTTACTCGTCTCTGATGTCAGATCCATTTTGAGGATTTCACTATCTCAGATTCTCCGTTGCTCGGCCACATCGCATGAATTGCGGGGCCTTGTCCAACGCTCACCTCAGACGGCCTTTCTTTTGTTTGCCACAAATTGTTGGAATCCACCCTCACTGCTCGAGATTTCAGATCAGCTCCATTTGCAGGGGGGGAAAGAGGGAAGGGGGGGGTCTTTTGTTTGCCACAAATTGTTGTGTACTTCGCTCACTGCTCGGTTTATAGATCAGCTCCATTTGCTCTCTGCCACCTCTCTTTGGGCACCAAAAATGGAAACGTGTTGTGTTTTTGAACTACAGGCCTACCGACATGTTTGGATGTCACAGATGGCATCGTATTTTTAATAAACATGACGCATACCAGCTGCCAACATTCAGACTTTTGAGGGTTTTTTTTAAAATTCCAAACAGTCTAAAATAAGCCATCAACGTCTTTTCTTCCCCCCTACATAGGTGAGGCCACTTAGAACCTTTGTACTCAAACAAAACATTTTGACCTTTTATTCCCGTCTTTTCCAAACTATGATTCATTCCGGCAATATGCTGATCATAAGTAATTCTAGAAAAACCCTGACAGAAAGACCTTTCTGTGCGGCATATTTGCAATGTTGATGTAAGGTTAAGGCTCTTTTTTTAAAAAACAATTTTATTTTCTCATTTGACTCAACCTGAGGTCTTGTATTGTTTGCTGGTGTCGCCTGTTTGCTGCACCCTCAATAGGCAGGTTTCCAGTCATCTTTTGTACCATTTTGACCATTTTTGTTTCTAATACTGGAAAGCATTGGGCATAATTACGCACAAAAAATGGGTAGAAATCCTACTTTTGGGTGAGAACAGAAGATACAGTATCTACAGCTGTGCCTATTTCTAACACTTCAAAAAGTTTTTAGATTCAGTAAATTCTCTAGCCTTCGGTTACCCTCAGAAATGTTAATTAATCATTACATTTCTTCAGTAACAGAAGAAAAAAATGGCGCGGCATTCTCCTTACCAAACTGCTCTCCTGTAAAGGTCAAGCCAAACATTTCTCTATGTCTGTAATCTGTGTTGTGCAAAGAGATCCTTTCGGCCGCTGACACATTGCTAATGTTCAACCCAGGTCTAACAGCAAGCTGTTGGGACATCTGCCAGTCTCACCAGTTAGTGTTTGTGGACTGGGAATAAAAGTCTCAACTGAAACCAGTCCACTTTGAGCAGGTATTAATCGTTCCAAGCCCAGCAAGATCTCAAAACTGTGTGTGTGTGTGTGTGTGTGTGTGTGTGTGTGTGTGTGTTGGCATACTGTCTCAGCATACTTAGTATAAATCATGATGGCAGTGATGATGCTTAATGATAATAAGTAGCGTTTATCTGGAGATAAAAGCCACTTTTTATACATAAAGACACATTTTGAGCGCTCACACAGGCTGTGAGGGCCTATTCAGTTCTGGCTTACCTGGAACAATGTAGTCCTTCTTTACTTTTTAACAAGCTGCCCTTTTTTTCTGCGCTATAGCGTCTTCTTCTCTGGACCTGTCATTCACCAGTCCACATTTCATCCATTTATGAAGGATTGTTTTGCAAAAGTAATGACCTACAGTTCACGTAGATTACTCCAGTTACCTTCTCACACTCACAGTCTCAAGCATTATAGGATTCTAATGTAACGGAACTTATTTTACAAACCGTAGCAGTTTTTTTTGGGGTGACTGATTTTAGGTGTATCTCGTGAGGAAAGCACTACTTTCTTCAAAAATAAAATAAGAAAACAGGGTTTATCAGAGTGATCCATTCAGATCAGTCCAAGCAGTGTAAAGATTTAAAATGAAAGACAAGCCTGTGATCCATCTGGCAGATGTCATGATAGATGGCCTCAGCTGTGCACTAAGGCTGAAGGAAAAAAATACATTTCTTGAAAATGTATTTTTCTTTATCTGTGGAAGTAAAAGCAGCATGGATCCTGCCTTTTAAGGAGCTATCTCATCTGGGTGCTCCCCTCGCAGGAACCATAATTTTCTTCATTGGTAGGGCAAGGCAGGAAGTGGGTTCTCTCTCTCCGTCTCTTTCTCTTTTGCTCTTTCCCCCTCTCGTTCTGTCCTTCTCTCTGCATCTCACCACATGTTTCTTGCCCCAGAAGTTTTTGTTGGACCGAGAAGAATCTAAATAATAAGTGACATAAGTCTTTAGGATGAAAGATGATTAAAAAAAACACCTTCTTCACCTCCTGGCGATCTGTCTTTCTGACTGACATCCCTGTTCCTCTGTCCGGTCTCTCGTCGACGCTGGCTCTCCCTCTCCTCGTCTCCCTCACCTCTCCTGCTCTATTTTTACCCTCTCTCCCGCTGAGCTCACATCTGGATCCTATTGACAGAGCGAACAGCCATTCAGCCATAAAAGTCTGACTGGAATGGATTCTCTCCCAGTGTGCAGTGTTTATGTCTGCGTGCCCGACGAAAGCGTGGCAGACATAAATGCGAAAGCTAACTAAAACTACGTTTCATCGAACCGCACATACCTTCTCACATGTCAGCGACCGACAGCAATGCCAGCTACAAAGGATTTGCCCAGACACACACACAAAAAAAGACTCCTAAGTTT
>CAAE01014616.1:212836-227119 GCA_000180735.1 Tetraodon nigroviridis
ATAGTTGGGAACACGAGTTAATATTTTGTTTCCCCCTGACCCTTTTATGACCTATTGTGTATTTCCCATGACCCAAATGCAGCTCCAGACGTAAGCTCTGAAAAGCGGTCCACCCAACTATCCCCTTTTCGTTGACGATTTCAAGGAATGTTCAGGCACTTTTAGAGATCCATTCTATTCTATTCTACTATATATTCATTTTTGACTAAGACACAAATGTGAAAAACCACTAAAGAAATCAATAGCATATGAAGCTCGTTAGGCACTCCATTATTATTTATTATTATTATTATTTCATGACACTTGGTAGCTACCAAATTAGCTGTGGAGATTCATGATAGAAATGGTTGTTTCTGGAATGCTGCTGTGGTTGTGTTTTATTGCAGAAGCTTTTTTGTGCTAGTAGGTCCCCTCCCCCGCTTCCTGCATGTTACTCTGTGAGCGCCGCTGCACCGCCGTCAGGCCTCGTTGGCGCAGTAGGCAGCGCGTCAGTCTCATAATCTGAAGGTCGTGAGTTCGAGCCTCACACGGGGCACTGCTTTTTTAGAAAATGAGGGTTGATTATGTTTAGATGTCAAAATAATTACGGCAGTTAACGTAACAAACAAAAAACCACGTGTTTTTTTTGGACTACATAAGCAGAGATGAGCTTTTTTCTCTTGAAATGGAAAAATAAGAGGCTCTCCAGAAAGGAGGTTACTCTGACTTCACTCGTCATCATCGTCATCGCAAACGCTCTTTTCCTCTGCTTACTCTTTGTGACAAGAAAGCAGGTCAGGATGAATCATCTTTGCTACAGATAGCGGCTAAGAAGGAGAACAAACAAATATTTGTTTTAAGTGATAAACAGAAATATAAATAAAAGAGAAAAAGCCAGCTGGATAAAGATGATTTAGTAATGTTATACTTTTATTTGAGGAAAGACAAATTGTTCACCTTAAAGAGCCAGCACATCACTGATGATTTACAGGGTGGTATGTTGAACTTATTAGCAGCTCCAGCATCAGATACTTAAAAAAAAATTGTACAGAAATTCCTGTCTGTTTATTCTTGCAGTTTTCCAAAGAGACATTAGCAAACATGTACTCGGCATATATTGACAATTTTCTCAACGCCAAGGACGCTGTAAGAACTGCTAAAGAGGCCAAACCTGCATTCCACAAGTTTCTGGAGGTAAGTGTGAGACTTAGTAAAGTGAAGAAATCATTGTTTCTTGCACTTTTTAACGGTTTAACGCACTGTTTGCTTAATAGAACACCGGCGCCCCCTTGTGGTTCAGATGCGAAATGCAACAACAAAATTTTATACTGACTGCGCATATACAGTCCTAAAGTCCTAAATTCTAGGTCTTCTATCCTACATGTAGACCATGCTTTCACCTGGGGCCCCAGTCCCACTTCCCTTTGTGAGCATTCCCTATTTAAAGCATTTTTTGTTTGCCTGATAAGACCCAAAACCTGTCTTAAATCAGGCCTGCAAAGATTGAATTGGACTGGCTATGTGCACCCGCACTTATCTTTATCTTTATCTTCTTTTTCATCTATTATTTATTTTCATTATCCTACAACAGCAAAGTATGCGTGAGAACAAGGAAAAACAGGCCCTGGGAGATCTGATGATTAAACCTGTCCAGAGGATCCCTCGATACGAGCTGCTGGTTAAGGTGAGCTCTCTCGAAACGTAACCTTGTAGCATCTGTTCTATACATTACAGATGATCGATACATTTTTGATCTTTCGTTGATCAAGGACCTGCTGAAGCACACCTCGGAAGATCACCCAGACCACTCTTATCTTCTGGATGCGCAGAGGAACATCAAACATTTGGCAGAGAAGATCAACAAGGGCCGTCGCTCAGCTGAAGAGGCCGAGAGGGAGGCCAGGGTCATCCAGGAGATTGAGGCGCATATAGAGGGAATTGAACATGTAAGAGTTTTTTAAATTTTAAAAAAAAAAAGGTCATTATCTTTTCTTTATTTTACATTGAATGTTAAAGTTAGTTATTGTTTATTTCTTTAGATTCTGAATCCCCAGAGAAAGTTCATAAGACAAGAAATGGTCATGGAGGCGGTAAGAAGTTGAATTTAGTTATACTGCAGTCAGTTGTTTCTGAAATTTGGGAAGGTCAAGATTACAATTGCAATGCAACATTGTATTTTGTATTCACGTGTAACATCAGTGACCCAAAGTTTTTACTTAGCACCGCAATTATATCCAAAGGCTATCAAGCTTTTTTCTAAGTGACACACCTGGAATAAGGGCGAGGCTGTGTGAGCATTACGTTGTGATTCAATGTCCTCTTGTCACTATCCCTGCTCTGCAGAAGACAGTGGGAGGGAAGAAAGACCGTTCTCTGTTCCTCTTCAGTGATCTGATCATCTGCACCACACTCAAGAGGAAGTCTGGCTCATTGAGACGCAGTTCCATGAGCCTGTACGTGCTTCTATTCTATTCTATTCTATTCTATCCTATTCTGTTCTATTCTATTCTATTCTATTCTATTCTATTCTATTCTATTCTATCCTATTCTATTTTATTCTACACCCAGTTGAGCAAAGACATGCCATGCTGCAACTGTTCAAAACTACACTACTTATTGGACTATTTTAATATTTATCCTTGTTTTATTCTCTTAAAATATATTACCAGCATATTTCCTTTCGTCTTTTGTCTCTCAGATATTCAGCGGCGAGCGCGATCGACACCTCCAGTAAATACAAGTTTCTCTGGAAGCTTCCGCTGGAGGATGTGGAGGTGGTGAAAAGTAAGGCGTGATAATTGTAACATCACTGCTGTCGGGGCTTTCTCTTTTTCCCTACTGAGAACTTGAGATCTTCAGTGATTTCTTTGAAATCTTTTCATCAGGCTCTATTCAGGCAACAAACAGGGAGAGCATCCAGAAGATGATCAGCCGATTAGATGAGGATCTCAGCACTTTGGGCCAGATCAGCAAACTGTCCGAGACCCTCAGCTTCCCTCACCAGGTTCCTTTTACTTTTACTTCCAAACACGGAACAGGATCTTTGTCATCGTCGTTTCCTAAATTCTTTTATCATTTCTATCCGACTCAGTCCCTCGATGAGGCCATAAAAGACCTGCTGGCATCTGTACACAAGGAACTGTCAGAGAAACAGTCCCTGGCCTTCAGCATGACCTTCCTGCCCACAAAGCTGGAGTTTACGACGGCCTCAGCCGAGAGCAGCTTCGTCTTTGAGTTCAGCTCTCCCGACGCCCGATCCAGCTTTGAGCAGGCGTTTGAAGACGCTAAAAAGAAGTTAGGTCAGTCAGCATTTTTAAAATAGATTTAAAAGCTGCCGTTTGTTGACTCTGCAGTTACTGTATTTAAATGGTTGATGTGCGTTTGGGTTTAGCCATGAATAAGGACCAGTGGGACCCAGAGTTTCTGAAGGCCATTCCCATAATGAAGACTCGCAGTGGAATGCAGGTAAAAACAGCCCCGAGTGGAAAGATACATAGGAAGTAACAGAAAAAAAGTATAGTTTTGGGTTTTTTTTTTTTTTTAACAATTTCCTGTTTTTCCACCAGTTTTCATGTGCATCTCCCAGTCACTGCTGTCCTGACAGTGGCTGTGAGGTGTGGGTGTGCAACAGTGACGGATATGTCGGACAGGTGAGAAAAGGGTCTAAACTATGTTACATTATTTCAAAAAAACTTGAGAACAAGCTACATAAGGAGTTCCCAAAAATTGAAATTCAGCTAGTACTAGCATTTTGGGAGATAACACAAGATATAATTACAATTGCGCCTACGTTCATGCTGTTTCATCCAGTGGAAAAAGCATCTGGAGGAGGAAGTTTTGCAGTTTGGATGATATAAAATATTTACCATGTTAACATGCCAAAAGTTACAATACAATTGAATGAGCTGTTTTTTATTTGTGAGAATCATTTTAGCATTAAAATAAGAAAGAGTCCTTATTTCTACATGCATTTGGAAGGAGTGACGTGTTTATTTGAAAGTCAGACTGACGTGATCCCCTTTTTTGGGTTCCCTCCAGGTTTGTCTGTTGAACATCAAGGATGAGCCCATGGTTGAGGCCTGCATTGCAGTCTGCTCAGCGAGGATCATATGTATTGCTGCCGTACCAGGACTCAAGGGAAGGTGTGTGTGCGCGCATATATACGATTAAAAATCCAAAGCGCGGTCTATGTTTCCCATCTGTGTTGCCTATCGATCTGCTGGAAAGTTGCATAGCGACTCGAACAACATTCTGCAGGTTTTTGTTCCAACCAAGCAAAGGCACACCAGGCTGAACTCATTTAATCACCTGACCTGAGTCTTTCGGGCAGCTGATTGGTCAAACTAGTGCACCTGACTGGTTGGAACAAAAACCTGCCGCCACACGGCCCTTTGTGGAATAGTTTGGACATCCCTGCCCTAACTCTACCAGTTATCTGTAATGCACTGGAAAGCAAAATATTCCAGATGTTAGATGCGTTTTACTTTGTTTGTTGCAGCACAATGCATTCGGGAGAAATACCATGGGCAGAGGTTTTATCTTATTCGGGCACGACGTGTTTATTTGGCATACTGACACACTGATTCACAAAACAGGAAGCGGGAGTTGGTTGATGTCTTCTTTGCTATCGACTCAACATTAGTGACCCTACAGCGCCCCACAGTGCCTGAACATTTGTATGTCACCAGTTGAACAAAATATTACACCACCTGAGGACACCGGTTATTAATATTCAACACCAGATGTTACAAAAAACTTCCCTTTTGGACTCTTTTTACCGTTGTCTTTACATTTCAGGGACTATGTGTCAGAAAGCTCCCTCACTGCCACGTCTGCAGCACCTGAGCAAACGCAGCAGCAGCTCCACATAGCCATCTCTCATTCGTCCCTGGAGCTCGCTGAGCAATCCTCAGGTTTGAGTTCCCTCTGTCAGGTCTCATCAGTAGCAGACTATACTAGCAGTCATTTGTACCCGCAACCTTGAAACATTTGATTCAATTTAGCTTTTAGTATCCGAAAGGCGCAAACTAACCAACCATTCTCAGGTCCGAGGGCGGAGCTTGGCCCTTTTGACAGCGATGACACTGATGATGAGGATTCACCCAGTCCGTCATCCACTCTCCAGAGTCAGGCCAGCCACTCCACCATATCGTCGAACTATGGCAGTAAGTAAAAATAAAGAAATCCTCACACCGCAACATTTCGGAAGCTTGAACTTTGGTTTTTCCACCCGACTTAGACGATGAGGGTCAGTGTCCAAAAGACATGGTGACGGAGACTACCAGCAGCGAGGAAGAGCAGGAGTTCCCAGTCACAAGCTCCTATGGTGCTCCTGGGATGTTGGGAATGGGTGGAGGAAACTGCGTTCATACAGAAAACCCGATGGACGGCCGCGCCATGCGCCGCTCCTCCCGGGGTTCTTTCACAAGGGCGAGTCTGGAGGACCTTCTCAGCATTGACCCGGAAGCCTACCAGAGCTCCGTGTGGCTGGGCACCGAGGACGGATGGTATGGGAGACGCACACCCACACGTCCTTGCACTTCTATCTATCACTTCTAACCCTACCCTAAAAAGCCACGTCTTAAACCTCCAACACTCCCCAAAGGGACGAGAACCAGTAAAAATGTCCTCGCTTTGCTAGTAAAATTTGTATTTTAGCACTCGCTCAAGAAAATTATTTTTATGTCATCCAGACAAAACCCCAAACAGACCTTGTTTACCTGTAATCTTTCTGTTTCTGTCAGCATCCATGTGTACCAGTCCTCAGACAACATCCGAAACAGGAAAAACAGCATGAAGATGCAGCATTCATCGTCCATTCTGTGTGTACTGTAAGTTGCCCTGTTTATACTGTATATTTGTACATTTCTGTGAAGTCCTGGCCATAGTATTGGTGTTTCCTCAAGATCACTTTGATCAGTCTTCCTTTATTATTTTTCTCACTTCAGGTACTTGGACAACAAAGTGTTTGTGTCTTTAGCCAATGGGGGCGTGATAGTTTATCAGAGAGAAGCAGGTAAATGGAACCTTACGTTCCCAAAATCAAAAACTTAAAAAAAAAACCCAAAACTTCTTTTAATGAAAATTTTCTTCAGAATCTGTAATCAATTTCTATTACAAAAAAAAACCTCTCCAGGCAGTTTCTGGGACCCCCAATCTTCCCAGACGTTAGTTCTCGGCACAGCCAGTAACCCTGTCACCAAAATGGTCCCCGTGGGAGGAAAGCTGTGGTGTGGTTCACAGAACAGAGTCCTGATTATCAACACGACGACACTGGAAAAGGAGGTAGGTGGAAAAGGAGGGCTGATGGGGCTCCTCGCTCCATGGTCTAAAATCCCACCCCCACCTCTTCCACAGGACTGGTTCCAGGTGGGCACAGACAGCAGTCGCTGCGTGACTTGTATGGTGGCCTACGGTCAGGGTGTGTGGTTGGCGCTGCAAGGCAGCGCGCAGGTCCGGCTGTACAACGCTCAGAGCTGCGAGAGCTTGACGGAAGTTGACGTGGCGCCTGCGGTGCACAAAATGCTTGCAGGTGAATAACATAAATGGGCTCGGTCCTTTTTAAACTGCCTTTTTTTTTTTTTTTTTAAATCGCTCCTCTCAGCCATCATCGTCAATTCAAGATGATTTCCTTTCTCTCTCAGGTGCAGATGCAATCATCAGACAGCACAAGGCTGCTTGTCTGAGGATCACAGCGTTATTAGCGTGCAAGGACATGCTGTGGATCGGTACCAGTGCAGGTGAAAAAAGCACTTTCTAAGTACCTAGGGGTGATCAGTTTTTGTCACAGTCTCTGCAGCTTAATTCATTTCTAAAAACTCATTTGTGTTCGGACACAGTGATGTAATCACGTCTTTACTGTGACCGTCCGCTGCTTAGGCTAACTGGGCCAGGTCGTCACTGGATTGGATTGGATAGGACACTTTTCATTGTGTTTTTTCTGCAGGGGTGGAGTCACGCTGGCAATCCCTGCAGTGAGTGCTGGGACAAGTGCCGTCACACTGAAGTCCCCCCTGGTGCCAATGGGATCGGCTCACGGACACACGGGCCATGTACGCTTCCTGACAGCCATCGAACTCCCCGAAGGGTTCGACATGAAGTTCCCTCCGACGACAAGTGACTCCACCGGTAACCTAAATCAAAATAAAGATTTAAAATCGGAATCCTTAATCCCCCTAAATGTCCCCGCCACAGCCCTTCATGCTCAGATATGCTCTGTTTAATACTTTTAAATTACACACTTCCATGTTGCACATTCCTCGTACTGTATTTCCTAGTTGCACGCTTCAAATGTTGCATATTGGTTTGTACTTTCTTGTTGCACATTTTCATGTCGCACACTATGTTGCTGTAAATATTACTGTAAATATGTTGACGATGCTGCTGGAACAAGGGAATTTCTCATGTTTGGGATGAATAAAAACTTTGAATTTATTATTTTTTCAGGTAACCAGTCACAGGGTGGCAGCACAAGTGACGCTAACCTCCACCGGCGTGACTCTGCACGCCGCAGAACTTCGGCCCACCTCCCGCCAAAAAACAACCACCTTGTTATATCCGGCGGTGACGGTTACGAGGATTTTCGACTGACCAATAGCAGTGAAACAGTCGGACGGGACGACAGCACCAACCATCTTCTGCTTTGGAGGGTCTGAGACAGCTGATTCTGATTTGACCAATCAGATGCCAAAACCTTTCTAAGGAGGAAAATGTCGCACAGTTTGTGTCTTTTTTTCCCCCAACAAGACTCCTCACGCCATGGTCGTTTCGTCCTTGGTTCAGTTCATTGTCTAATTGTGCATTATGTGACTGTCAGATCTGAACAGGACTAATTCTCCCACTTTAGTCTCTCCTGTGACTTTTTTGTCCAGTAGTTGTCTTTGAACTGATGGTTCCAATGGGCAAAACGAAACTTTGACGTATGGATGTATGCTTAAACTAAGAACAAGTGAAGAAAACAAAGATTAGGGAAAAAAAACCTACTAGCCATTGTACAGAAATTTAGATCTAATTGATGGACAAACATGTGCTTTACACATTTGGAAACCATTGTCATGTAAAATATCCACAAATACAGTATATGAGTAGAAAAAAGTATACCGTAACTTTTGAATGGACTTTTACTATTTTTCTTCTTTTTTTTGTGCCGGTGGCGTTCACGAAAAGTGCCGATCGGAACGTCATTTGACAGCTTTGACCCCTGTGGCAGTGTTGATCGCGCTATGCTTATCTAAAACCTTGGAAAGGGAGTGTGGCTAAAAGTGCAATAAGTGGCGAGAGGAGCTCATAGGAATATTAAAATCCAGCCTTTACCTATTGAAATAGGACATTTGTTAAAATTCAGTTTGCTTAGGTCAAATATTTAGGTTTTCCCTTTAGTTTACATGACGTGAACAAAACGCCCTCTCTACTGGTAGTAAAGGAGTCTAGCGCTACAGTGAACATGGTTCACCAGTGAGCGTATCATCCATTTGTGTTTGTTAGTATTTTGAATTAAAGGATCTGAAAACGTTTTCTTTTGCCATCAACATTTCAGTTTGTTGAGTTTAAATCAGGTGTTTGCAATGTTTATGTTCATAGTCCACTTGTTTTTTTTTTAGATAATGCCAGGTGGTAGGTAGCAGATCACAGTAGTTCTGTACAGTATTTATAGTTTTGAATTTTAGCGCCTTATTTTCCAGCACTTAATTTATAGATGTAGCGTTCATGTTTTCTTTGCAGCGAAACCACAAAGGAGGCTCTGGTTTGATTTAGTGGAATAGATGCGAGGGCGTAGGTCAAACGGGCACACGGGAATAAAGTGAAGGCGGCGATGGTGACTAATGGTGAGACAGGAGCGCTCGGAATATTAGACATGCCAGATGGACAAACGCTGAGAACCTGCACGTGCCTTCACGAGGCTGAAAGTCAAAGCCCTTATCCTGCGGCAGATGTCTAAAGATGCGAAGGGTGACTTTGGCTTATATAAACACACAAGCACACACACACACACACACACGCACTGGCTACAGCATTTGAGGTTAAGCAGTGACCGTCGCTGATCCTTCTGAGCCTTGAAAACCTTGTTGCGCTTTTGCCAGCCATCTGGGCACTTCACTTGTTATTTACCTCCTCTTCAACACACAAACTCTCCTTTAACCCAGCAGCTGAAAGTTAAGAGGATTGGTTTACGCTAACCTACTAGTGAGTTCTTTGCCTCTGTGAGTGTAAACTGTACATAAATTTTACAGCTAGACAGCATCGCCTTGGCTTACTAGCTTTAAGCGTAATTGTAAAGGTAGCTAGCATAACCTGAGATTATGACACAAAGCCGCAGAAACTGTAATGTTTGATTTTTACTCTTTACACATGTAATACAGTGCAAACAGCACTCATGGTTGCTTCTTGTTTGTGATTTTTTTTTTTTTATTATTTTGCCCCAGCTATCCCACTGCCCACTGCAGAATAGTTTGCCATTTCCAGGCCCCAAGCTAAACAAAGAGAATTAGGTTTTTTTTTTTACTATTAATCTTTCCCCATTTCACATCAGCAACTATTTACTATGCTTCATGTAACCCTCAGCAGGGTAACCCTCTTTTCTTTTTCTTTTTTTTTGCATCCCTGTGTTTTGAGAGTTGCTGAATAAAACGCTAAATTTACCGGCTGTCGGGAATCTTTACCTTTTCTTTTGCAAAACATCTTTGCCTTAAAAAAATACGTCTGTCACTAGTAACTTGACTATAAATCACTGAATGGTCACGTTTCATAGTTCTGCTATATGATCGGATACCAGTGCATTATTGCTTTCTTTTCATAACAAATAAAACATGCACAAACAATGCACACAGTTAATTGTTTGCTATCACACCAAACTCCATCATCATCATCATCATCATCATCATCATCACTGTAACACTCAGCAACGTGTAACCTCCTCATGCCCACATGTGAAAGAATTGTTGTAAATAATGTCTGTATATATTTCACTCACAGTCCTAAATTGTTGATATGAATCCGATGGCATATTTTTATATCATTTGTGTCAGGTTTGTTCTTGTTTTGTATTCCCAGACGTGCTGTCGGTGGCATTTAAATTAAAAATAGTCGTCAAGCGTTCCCAAATCCTCTGGGTGTGTAAAAGACGTACCTCCTGAGCATAACTCCCTTTTTTCCTGAAGAAAATACAGAACGTTCGTGGTTAATGTTGCTGATGCTTAATGGCTGCGGCCTGTTGGAGTTCCTGTACTGTACTGCAACTGTTGTTTATTTTTTTTTTTTTCTGTCACTGTGTGTAACTTTCTGTAATTAAACATCTTCACTGGTGCCTGGCTGTGCACGCTCCTTCACGGTGCCAAGGGAGGAAGATTTAGTCAGACTTTCTGAGCCTATTCTTCCTAAAATAATATTTAAAGACTCAAATTCAGGATTATTTTCCAAGTGAACCCCAACATAAGTTCGAGTCAAACTCATAGCTTCTCATTCCAAACTTTACAAAAGCCGGAGAATAGAGGTCATGACCGCACATTATGGGGAAACGCGCGCACATGCGCACAGGCGCGCACGCTGGCAGGAGTCTCATCTTGCAGCTGTGACGCACGGTGAGCTCACAGAGCCAGCTCACTGTTTATGTCTCTCCTTGTTCACACACGGAGGAGTCAGACGGAGCAGCGTTCCGCGCCGCGGGCTTTGCGGTTTCTGTCCTGCCTCAAGCGATTATTTTTAATTCCACCAACTCGGTCCGCAACAGGCGGTGATGCTCGTCCCCGAACACTGATTTCAAGTCCATACATCCACCAAACCGGTAAGATAGATGACTTTTTGTCCCTCCCTCGCTGTTATAGTAACAGCGTTGGTGTTGGAGTTGCCGGTAGTCCCACTTTTACGCACAAGCGCACCAAGGCTTCTGTCTGTTTTAACGCAGAAAACAAATGATACTGATGTGGGTTTTACTGTTGTGTTTTACTGTTGAAACGGGCTAATTTAAATTTTAGAGTTTGTGCCGTGTTGTTGGCCATGGTTATTTTTTTAAACTCCTTAAAAGCGCCAGTATAACAGAAAATGTGGTGATTTCTGTAAAATGTCCATTACCCTTTTTTGTGTGTTTTTGCTTTTCTTTACTAAAACTAAGGGCATTAAAAGTCAGTTGTTAACTTTAGTAAAAGGCATTTTGCCTGTTCTTAAATTTTGAAAAGATTGCGTTTTATTTTGTTCAGGTTTAACATTGAACTCAGATTTTAATGTCAAACTTAATATAAAGAGGGTTTTTTTATTAAATAATGATGCAGGATGATGGTTGGGCTTCTTAAGACAGTTTTATTTTAGATCAGAATCCTATCGTGGGATTTATATATTTCCATAGAGAGATTGATTGATAGACAGATAGATAGAAAGGTTTTGCTCTGGTTTTGCTGTTGTGCACATTGTCCAGTTGTCCTTTGTCTAATTTAATAGAGGCATCATGGCAGTGAGTCTCATGTGTGCTCATCTCAGAGCTGGTGTGGGTGCTGGGGTGACGCTGTACTGTAGTGTGATCTTCCTCCTTTCTTTTTAATGAGCTCCTCCATGGGACGCATAGGGCTATATGCTAAACACAAGACAGGGCAGAAAAAAAGACACATCACGGCTAGTTGAGCTTTTATTGAATATTTGAATATTTGACTTCAGAGGGGTTTCATTTTAATACACAGTGTTGGCTTTGGTCAGGTTTTTTTCATTTTTTTTTGGTGTGTGAGGTTGTGTCTTATCACCCGCGTTGGCCTGCCAACGCTGCAAAGCTGCGTCAGGAGGCCACGAGACTGTGCAACAGAATAAGGCTCTAAATAAACTTACAGGAACCGAGATGAGTTTGTCGTTTTTGTCCAAAGGCTTCTATTGTTCGACACCAAATTCCTGCACGGCCGTATCAATAAAAGCCTCTCTCTCTCTCTCTCTCTCTCTCTCTCTCTCTTTTTCCTTTCTCTTTCTCTCTCTGACACACACACAGACACACACATAGGCCACCTAAGACTAGTTTATTGAAACAAAATGTAACAAATGTTCATCACCAATTTGTCTGGGGTTAATCACAAATCAATAGATGAATTGAAGACTGTTGTGTGCTGTGGATGTACGTTATAGCACATTTGTCGTTGGTTTTCACACTGCCACTCTCACTACTTATTATAGACAATATGTGGGATGTCGGGGTAATAATGAAATACTTAAAAGTTATATTACAGAAAAGAATATGGTATAGGAGGAGGCCAGTTGGGACTTCAAAAACTGCAAGTCATGCTGAAGTTATTTTCTGTCACATAATTCAGAAATATGGCTGGGAAAGAGTCATTTCCTGGATGTACAAAGCTGAGGTTTACAACAGACTTCCCATGAATTGTTTCTGGAACAAACGAAACGAATCAAACAGCTATTTAAGTTCAAAGTAGTGTAATCCGGATATATAATGTCCTTAATTATTCTTGCCAGGAAACAGACATGCTTTGAATATAATACTAGCCTACAGTGGTTGAAACCTCCGTTTACCTTATTTTAAAGTGCTAATATTTGCTAGTATGCTAATATCACATTGTTAGCTCACGTTTGTGTAATCACGTATGTTAAAAAATTTACATTTTGAAATGATTTGTTTAAATGCTGCTCTCGCTCGACTACTTAACATCGACTAACAGGAGAAAGTTCCCCCAACTATTTCGTACGTTGACTGTGATTAGAGCCTTGAAAACGAAGCTGTAATCTCACCCCGCTTGTCTACCGGTTTATGACCTCACTTCTCGTGTCTTCCATCTGTACTTCCCTGCTTCGCAACACTCTTCTTCCACATATATAAACAATATATATACTATATATCTATATCTATCTATCTATCTATCCATCTATCTATCTATCTATCTATCTATCTATCTATCTATCTATCTATCTATCTATCTATCTATCTATCTATCTATCTATCTATCTATCTATCTATTTAGGATTATATATAATCTAAAATCTGCTGTCTGAATATGCAGGACTTGCTTGATTCTGGCCCTTCAGACGTCAGACAGGCTGTCCACATTCACTGCGAGGCACGAGGAAGTGACTGTGCGCGTCATGTTCACACTGGATCTGCTCACGTGAATTGTGATACAGACACGTCCTGTTTCAAATCAGCTGGTGACTAATGTCGGCAGAGAAAGCGATAAATGAAACCTCTCCTTTTCTAGCCGCAGCGTTATAGAGATTTTTTTTTCTTTTGTAAACATACAGTTTGGTCCATAAATACTGCACAAGTATATACTTTGGAGCTAAATGAGTTGTGTGGGTACTTTAGTGCATGTGTGTGGTCGCGCTTACATATTTGGAACACTTTATTATTGGAGTCTGTTTTTAGAAAGTTTAGCACAAAAAAAGAAAGCAAGGGGGGCAAGTAAGCCTGGAAGCAACTAGTGATGTAAAATTCAAGGGGTTTTTGATCAGTATTTAACAAAATGAAAGCCAAATTTGTATACAGTTCTTTGTTTCAGATGTCTCATTAACAACTTCATAGCAAAAACATATTGAGTCTGTGATTTATACCTTCATAAAAACAAACAGTTTTGTTCGAAAACAATAGTAAATTTAACAAATTCATAAATGTCAGTAATCGGGCGTCCAGAAAACAAGTTTGCTTTTCTCTTTAGCTTGTTTGTGAAACACTCGAGCTTGCTGACCGAAACAGTAATTATGTAAATCCTCTGTGTGTGTTGGACAGATTGAAAAAAAAAAACACGTTTTACACATCAAGTGTAAACTGGGCTTCTGTAGCAGGAGTGTGTGTACTGTGTACTGGCTTTATTGAAGTGACTGTGTATGTGCACATGTTGTTGAACAGGTGTTTGTTGCAACATGTAGAGTGTTTGCATCCACGCACGTTGATGAGGAGACTGTGGCAATGGAGACAGAGTCTATTTCTTTTGTGGCCAGAAAGTCAAGCAGATCGTTTTGAAAGCTGTTATTTTATACATAATTATTTTTATGTGGGCTTCTTTTGGTCTTAACTTCTATTCTGTGGCATTCGTCTCGGAATGGTCACTGCTCTTGTTCTCCCCCCACCCTCTCCTTGTGGAACTAACAAGGTGCACGTTGAGACACAAGAGAGGCCTGTTTGCTTTTAGGACGGTGTACAGTTCCACTGGAAAACATGATGGCTGACCATGCGTCCGCTCAAGGGCACAGGGCTGAAATGACAGATGCAAGAAGAGAAACTTGTCTGCGTGCTTGCCAAGTTATCAGACACTCCCAAGATTAGGCGGCATCAGCGCTAACACTAAAAAGGCTCCCGCCTGGCACGGTTGGGGCTTTCATTTAATA
>CAAE01014616.1:236707-257081 GCA_000180735.1 Tetraodon nigroviridis
AAACAGAATGATATGGATTTTATACTTTAGCAGGTTCCATAGCTGCTAATTTTTAACTTTTTTTCGTTATTTTCAAGAATATTACAACAAAGTCTGAAAGACTTGACATAATTATTTATTCTGTTTTATTTATTTTCTTCCTTTCAGTAGAACAATGATACGTGTACAAGTACAGGTTTTGCTGGTGGAAATGACTATCCCATCAATCTATTATATATTTTCTTGTACAGTGTTTTTACTTTGAAATAAAGATTATGTTCCATTTGAAAGAATGTATGATGGCTGTTTTTTTACTGATACCTTTATTTTGATTCTGATTTAACTCAATTTAGCATCTCTTTTTTTAATCAGTCAACCATTTTAAATCACGTAGACATGGTGAATCGCATAGTACCTTAAGTAGATCCATACGAATGGAACGATAAGAAAACACAATTTCCCTGGTTTGTCCTTTTTTCTTATTCTCTGACAGGGACTGACAGATTTTCCATCAAATAATTTATTTAGAGATTACAGTCATGCAAGTGCATTAGACATAGGACACAATCTGTTTCCTTGAACTTATAATGAAGTGTGTTTAGACTTTGCAGTCAACCTAATGAGCGTTTTTCGGGCCAAAGTTTGAAGTGAGTGATAACTGTACCACTGTAAAAAAAACAAAAACAAATATTGAGTTAAAACAAATAAAAGCTCAAGAGCTAGACACCAGAACTAGATGCATAAACACACACAAATGATTGTTCATCCTGTCAACGTAGATGCACCCTGGAAGGTATGTTGGTACATAGTAAATCATTTAAAACCTTCTTTTCAACAGATATTTGTCGGCAGCACAAGCACAATGTAAACAGTCAGAACAGATATGTGTTGTTTTATTTGCAGCCTTCAATAAATCACAAATATGGGGGAAAAAAAACAGGAAATACGAGCCCCATTCACTTACTTTTTATGTGAACAGATTATACTTCAATCACACTTTACCAAATGTCAGTACAATTCTTGATACACCTAAAAATGCACCCGAAAGTGCAGTTTACAAAGGTAGTCAGGTAGTAGTAAGACAACTTTTCATGATCTAATTGTCGCAAAAATTCCTCCTTTAATGAGGACGTTACTGACATCTAGTGGAGAATAATATTAGAGCAATCGGTTTGTGACAACTTTAAAAGCCTGTTTGACGGTAAAGACCAGGAATCGGCCTATTATCAGCACCGATGTTTGGAATTTTAACTTATCTCGGCATCGGCCTTTTTTTTCTCGACAAGCCCAAACAAGAAACCCATTTCAAACTGGGTCATTACGGTTCAGGTGCAGCCAAACATTTCTCTCGTGCCAGCATTGTCCCACCCACTGCGCCACCTGATTGGTTAAGCGAGGCACAGCACGCGTCAGTGGCGGAGCCAATCAGAAGTGAAAGCTGTCCTCACGCACTTTCTTATGTACAGAACAAAAAACTTCGCAAATTGTAACACACCCCAGAACTTTACATACCACAACTACTCCTGTGTGTTTGTGTTTGTGTGTGTGTGTGTGTGTGTGTGTGTGTGTGTGTGTGTGTTTCTGTGTGTGTGAGAGAGAAAGAGAGAGAAATTATCTGGGCTGTTTGTGTTCTGTCTGGAGTTTTATTGCACTGATAGCAGTTATGTTTTTCAGGCGTCTTTTGTCATATTATCATAAATAATTTTAATAATAATAATAGTTTTTAAATGACAGGTACTCTGCTACTGCACGGTAAAATATAAAATGGAATAATGGAACGTTTAACTGTATAAGAGATGCTTCTGTCTATAATTTCCATGCCCTTCGGGGGCTATTCATCTTTTATGTGTTTAGTTTGTTGAAAATGCTTTAGGCATTTTAAAGGAAGTTAAGTGTTCATATATTTAACATTTTTATGCCAACTTTTACACTTTCAATTTAAATTAACCACTAACGAAATTAACCTTTTTAACTACCGTAATAATCAGTATGGGTCCTGAAAAACCTATATTGACCAATATATGCTAAAGACAATACCACCTTTAGTTCCTTCACATTTTGTGACATATTCAATGCAAATACATCTAGGACAGGGCGGCCAGGGCTGTGGGCTAAACATGTGCATCCTTTCCTCAATTTGATTCCCTTTTGGTAGAAAACCCACCTTGTGTAGAGCACTCATACAAAAGACATTTATCACCTTCATCGTAAGCTGATAAATTTAGAGTCAATTCATCTTTGATCGTTGCGGTACTTCTAAAATCAACATCGGCTTCTTCCCGTCACAAATCGAACTGTTGTGTCCAGTCCTGCAGTTATTCCTCTATATGTTGTTCCGTCCACATTCAACAAAGATAGTTTAACCATGCAGAACTTGCGACTTTGAGAAAGTACGGCTCCAGTGAAACTTGCACACGTCTGGATTCCCGACAAAAACTGCTGTAACGGCTCACGTCAATTGCCAGGCGGCCTTGTCCTCTCCAATCAAAACTGCGTTGTCAAGCACTGGCTTTTAGTTCCTAATTTCTGATTAGCTGTCCGGCACTTCTTCGTGAGGTTGCTACGTATGTCCTGCCCAGCCAGGAAGTACAGGATGGGGTCCAGACAGCTGTTGGCGCTGGCTAACGGTCGTGTCACCTTGTAGGCCACATTGATGGCCTCCAGCATGCCACATGTGATCTAAGATTAAAAGCAAACAAAACCTATAACACCAAGCTTTTAAGTCCTAATCTTTATTTTGAAAGGCAAACATTGGTTTCTTTCATACCTGATGAGGGTTGACTTGTCGTATGTATCTGAAAGAGTAGTAGAGACTCCGGGTGAGGTGGAAAGGGAGGAAGCAAAGCATGAATGTTGCCAGGACGATAATGATCATCTTCACGGATTTCTGTCTGGATTGGCGGGCCGACAGGTTCCCCCTCTTGGCTCCGGATCTCCAGCTGACCTCCAGGAGCTTCCGCACCATCAGCCCGTTACACACCATGACGATCATGAAGGGCAGGGCGAACATGAGGACGGATATGACCGAACTGTACACCAAAAAGTCATCAAAAAGCTCCGGGCTGGTGGTGTCGTAGCAGATCCGGGAGGAGTTCTTATCCCTAACCAAGAAAGACCGAGAAAAAAAAGAAAATATGGAGGGGAATTTCTTTTGTAGTCTACAACAAAATGTGGCAATAATCATAATAATCGTATGAAAAAAAAACCCCATGCAATCAATTCAAATTACCTGATTCGTGAGAAGTAGAGGACCGGACTCTGGCACGATAACACAACCGCCCACACTGCCACGGAGATGAACTTTGCCCTCCGAGCGCTGAGCCAGTAGAGGGAACGGACCGGGTAGCAGACACCGATGAAGCGATGCAGACTGATACAGCACAGGAACAGAATAGAACCTGCGAAAGTTTGACACGATGGACAGACAAGTTGGGAATTGACTAGTAATTTTATAACCTCTCAGGTCAGGGAAACGAATTGTTCATTATATTTTCCACGTCAGCCATCTGGCTGCTTTGCTGTTGTGTGCGGCTTTTTCGTGTATTCGGTACCGTATAAATTGGCATAAAACAGGAAGCGGATGATCTTGCAGAAAGGTTCGGAGAAGGGCCAGTCGTTCTCATCTGCGTAGTAATAGATGAGGAAGGGCAGAGTGAGGATGTAGAGGGTGTCGCACATGGTCAGGTTGAACATGTAGACAGTGGACGGCTTCCAGGCCTTCGTGCGGAACACGATCACGTACAGCGCCAGCCCGTTCAGGGCCAGGCCGAAAACAAACACCAGGGCATAACTGACGGGTAGGAGAATGTATTTAAAGTCCTCCTTGAATTTACAGTAGAGGGGGTCGACAGTGGCGTTGTCCAATGCGACCATCTTGGTTGGTGAGAACACCTAAGAAAAGAAACAAGAGTATAGAGAAAAAGCGAGAGCTTTGCCATGTGTCATATTGTTTTACTTTTGTTTTTAACTTCAAAGTGCTTACATTGTCTTTGTTTCACTCTATAGTAGTAAAAATGATTCCAGTAGGGAATTTAACCGATCGCTTTCTTTAAATATGCAATTCCATATGTTTATTTACTTTTTCTCACAACAGCAATCTTTAATATATTATGTATAATGCATTTAATCAAAATGAACCAAAACATTAGAAGCCATCCGTGGAAAAACATTCATCATCATTCCCACAGATCTCGTTCCAAAACATCACTAATCTCTGGATGCGGCACAGCGGACAAAGAAACTATATTTTCTCTTCTGTATTTTTTTTTTTTTTTAACTTTAGATTTACTGGAAGTCGACTCCAGTTTTTTTCTTTCACAAGCCCACCAAACTACCAAACCAACAGCAAACAAACACAGAGTATCGCATCGCTGCTTTAAAACATTCCACGGAGGCTTAAGAGGACAAGCTCAACATGCAAATGAGTCCACCCACGCACTTACTTCACACGCTTGTCTTCGTTGCTTTTGGACTTTTCTCCCCTTGGTAAAAACACAGTGTCCGAAACGCTCACCTCACCCCTGCAGGCAGCTTTTTTGGTTCTAAAACAGCTGCCTTTTAAGTTTAACAGAAAACAGACCTGAGGAAACACGCACGCACACACAGTCACACACACACACAAACACTCAACATTCTTCTGATGTGCAGGGTCTGTCACTGATCATCAATCTCAGGCTTCTATTCCACATGACCCATTAAACGTGAACTGAGATCCGAAGACAAGGTTACTTTTTCTTAAAACAGACATGAACAATAGAAGAAATACTCACGGTTTGAATGCTATCCCAAAATGAAACGTCTCTCCTCTAACATTCACTGCAGCAGTAATGCAGTGTGTTGCAGAGGTGTGTACCTGTCAAACAAGCTGCAGCTCGTGCTGTATGTCAGCAGTTTGGCCCGAGGTTAGGTTGTTGGTTTTTCGAGCAGGATATGACTAACTTTGATCGAACGTGGTTTTGTGGAAACCACAATCCGGAATACTGGGAAAAAATGGTTGACTTTAAGGATCTGGTTTTAGGGCAAGCTCACAGCTGTAACTCTTCGGATCCCCAAACCAGTTCAAAACGCTGTTCTGGGAACCGTTTCAGAAAACAGGTTGAGACAAAATCCTGAGATAATCAGCGTAACCCTGGGTTAGTTAATACCAAATTTCCCCTGACTGTGAAAGCCTACAGACGGTTGAATCTATTTACGAAATGGAAGTTTAAAACAAAAAAGGGGAAAAAAATATGTATCCACACACACACACACACACACACACACATATTCTCTATGCAGCCAATGGGATCACAGCCAGCCTAAGCAATTAATAGATTGATATCTGAGAAAAACAGCCACAAAGAAAATAGTCTTCAGCAGTGAAAACCATCAGTGTTGAGGTTTGTTTTGTTTTGTTTTGTTTTGTTTTCTTGGTTTTTTTTTTTGCACTGCTTTGCTCTGGCTCTAAGTCTGTTTAACCTTCCTTCTGAAACAGAGCCCAGGCTACCGCTTTCAAAGTGGTAAACAGCGTCGATGACTGCCGAGTACCACCGCAGCAACACTGATCATTTCAATAAAAATGCTGACATTCTAATGGGGAAATATCTCACCTGAGTGTCGCCACAAAAACAGATAAGAAAACCTCAAAAGAAATGTCAGTGATCAAAAACATCCTGGTACAACACGTATAAAAGCCTGTATCATCCACTTTTGATGTTCAACCATTTTCCTCACTGAAGGCCCTGGAAATAATGTCTTCTGACGGGCGACAGCTCAGTTCCACCTAAAGAAAAGGTGACAATTTAATGTCTTACCTGCTCTAGAAAGCGTTATATTAATAATTACACAGTCCTTAACATTAACCTTGATGTTAGCACGAAGGAAGCCTGCAGTGAAACTCTGAAACTTACTGCCTGATGTGAGCAGAGGTCCTTCCGAGCTACAATAACACAGAAAACATTTCATTAAATCATTTACAATCTCGGTGGGTTATATTGGAGCATGTCTAAAGATATAAACTAAGCCAAAACTGTCCTTAGGCCCGAGGTTGTAATTGTAATTATAAACTAATCATAGTTTATAATGGTATCATGGTAAAACTTTTATTACTTTAAAACTGAGCAGCAATTATTTTTTTTAATTCGTAAAGAGAGAATTTTCTGGAAAAACAAAAAACAAAAAACGAAAAACTTTTAGTTAGTATTGCTGAAATATATTAAGAAATGTCATAAATGAACTTTTAAATTGACTGCTAAAGTCACTTCTGTGTTTTCTGTGACACATTGTCTGTTCCGACCACAGGTGACGCACTATTATTGTTTGTCCCGGTAAAAATAAAAAATAAATTATATAAAAAGCTGGTTGCTCAGGTGTTGCAGTATTATGACTATTTTAATTTTTAACATTCGTAAAAGTGAAAAGTTTTGTATTCCTATTTTTCACCTTTTGTTAATCATTGGAATACCTTACGCCGGATAAATTACTTTTGTGGAAAATATCGCCATAATATTGACGTTAGACGCGTCAAAACGACGAAAAAATGTGATAGATTTTAAAATAGGTGCTCATAAAAATGCATTCATGGAACAATTTATATATAACAATACCAAAAAGACAATAATCTGTCTACTTGTAATTCCGTATGCTGCTTCTACGGAGTTGAACTGTGACGGTGATCGATTTTTCCTCGATCGATTGCAATTTTCTGTTGCTATGCGGGTCTTTGGACGCTGCCTACTCAGAATAGGCTGGATTAAAGCATAAACAGGAGATAACTGTGGGCAGATTGTGCCAACATGAAATATTTTTACATTTCATCTTATCGCGACACGCCGTTGTGCGGGTGATAATCGAGGTTGCTATGGGAAAACGAGAAGATGGTTCACTGTTTTTGATCACTGACAGCGGTGCTGTTCCAGTAACCGCCGCTTCGGGGCGCCATTGAGTCGCGTGTCCAACGGTTTGCCCGGTCATATTTCTGCCCCTCTGCTGCTGCCACGACGCTGAAGTTAGCTTGCGATTCGTCAGTTAAGAGGGAAGTTAAGGGAAAATAAACAAGGCCGCAAGAAGTATTTTATAACTTTTCATTGATATGAAAACTTTTTAGGGAACTCATTACACATGGGTTACCGTACAATCAGAACCTCTTTCTTTTTTTTTTCTCTAAAAAAAAAATCATTTTTAAACCAGCAACACATCGGGCTGTTCCAACTGCCCCACTGTCTCGCTTTAAAATAGAAAAAAAATGCATTTACTTCAAAGGTTTTTTGAGTATTAAAGATCAAAGCTCACACTCCTTTGATCATATTGATCTTTCCACTTGACCAAATCTCTTTATTTTTGGTTCAGGCAGAAAAGAGTGGAGCAATAGTGCGACAAACGTGTCTGAAATTGACTATTACGAACAAACTTAAAAAAAAAAACACAACCAAGCTAGCAGCATAGTCCTGAGTAAGCCGAGATTTGATTTCAGGGGTTCGCAGAAACGTTATTTAAAAACTATGCCTGGGACAAAAGTGGATTTAACCGCTGCCAAGCAAAACGTTTGGCTCGTAAAGGTCTGTGCATTGCCCTAGTCCTAAACTGTCCTTAACCTAATGCAACAAAGATGGCGGCAGATATTTTTGTTTCTCCTTTATTACGGCGGCGTTATTCTCTAGTAGTTCATTTGGTGTAAGTGACCACAGTGTCTGGTGGAGGAGAAACCAGAAACACGCAGGACCTGAGTAGCTTGAGCAGTAAAACCTGCTCTCAACAGCATGCGTTTTGGCTTTATTTCCATTTTTTCCCTCCTTCAGGTGCCCAACTACCTCTCTCTGCAGTGGCAAAAGGCGGCGGGAGCAGGCGAAGTCGGCAAGGTCCGATTCGCCAAGTAAGTGACGCAAAAATAACCCAGCTGCATCCGAGTATTTGCAGATGACTTTAAGCTGTTCGTGGTAAAGTGGTGTCACACTATGCAGCCATGCAGAAAAGTAAAATCTTGCCTTTGTATTTCTCTTTTTTTAACCCCCTAGAAAGGGAAATCAAGGAATGGCAGAGGTAGGAAGCAGAAATTAGCTCCATTTATTTCTGTTAGAGATTTCATCCATGTAAAAAAAAAACAAAAAAAAACAAAAACCAGTGTAGTAACGTTTGGTAGACGTTTGACTGGAACGTGGTCTGAAATTCCAGGTCTCGTTCACGTTGAACAAGGAGCAGGCCATGACCGAAGGCCTGGACAACCAACCCTTCTCTGTGCCGCGTCAGCACACCTTCTCCATGCAGCCGATGGGAGGTCAGACGCTGGCCGTTTTCACTCAGAGCTCATCGGGTAAATTTCAGTTTAGGGCGCCTCCGCTGCCATCTGTATACAAGTTGGCTCATCTGCATTGTTTACGTTTGTGTGTGTGTGTGTCGCCTTTTTTCTACCCAAATGGTGCGAGAAAGCGCGAGAAAGCGTGAGAAAGCGCGCACGGTTGAAAGCAGACTCCACAACAACACAATTTATTCCTGAATTGGCTATCGGTTCCCTTACGCGCAGGTGTTTCTTTGGTTTGCAAGGGTAATTCTGCGGCTGCTGTTGAGCTGTGTGTGTGTGTTTGTGTGTCAATGAGGCTACAACAACATATATTTACGCTTTGGTAAGACAAGTTGAACCTCATTCTTCTCACTAGTGGTGAAACTAAGCCTGCGTGTGTTTTGTGGGCACAAAGAATACAGGGAGGAGCAATTTTGGGTCACTTTTAGGAAAAGGGTGGACGCTAAATTGATCTGATTTCAATGTTTTCAAAGCTAAACTAAACTGCATTCATCGGAATATTTGAAATTCATTCACTAGACGTGGGGTTTTTTTTTTTTTTTTTTCTTTCGACGTTGTTTTTATCCAAATCTGAGCTCATTGGAGGAAAAATGTAACGCGCAAAGTCCTGAGTGAACAACAAGGGAGTGAAGCCCACCTGAGCACCGCAGCACCGGCCGACGGCGCCGCGGGAGTGAAGAGGGCGGATGGTGCCGAGTTTGATTCACATAAAACCACCTTTATAAGATTCCGTTTGGACGCAAAGACCACGCGGAGAAGAGAAGACGAGAAGAGCAATCCCTGAGTCGGATCATCGCAATCCTTCGGCGCTGGCGCCTGGGAATTGTGATAAAAATGCAGAGGTTGACTCGCTTTTCCTAATCATTGAATTGAAGTCATTACTGGTTTCTCATTTCTGAACATTTTCGGGGAAAAACGCCGATTCGTGACCATCATTCACGTCCTGTCTGAGGCTTGAGCAGTAAAACCTGCTCTCAACAGCATGCGTTTTGGCTTTATTTCCATTTTTTCCCTCCTTCAGGTGCCCAACTACCTCTCTCTGCAGTGGCAAAAGGCGGCGGGAGCAGGCGAAGTCGGCAAGGTCCGATTCGCCAAGTAAGTGACGCAAAAATAACCCAGCTGCATCCGAGTATTTGCAGATGACTTTAAGCTGTTCGTGGTAAAGTGGTGTCACACTATGCAGCCATGCAGAAAAGTAAAATCTTGCCTTTGTATTTCTCTTTTTTTAACCCCCTAGAAAGGGAAATCAAGGAATGGCAGAGGTAGGAAGCAGAAATTAGCTCCATTTATTTCTGTTAGAGATTTCATCCATGTAAAAAAAAAACAAAAAAAAACAAAAACCAGTGTAGTAACGTTTGGTAGACGTTTGACTGGAACGTGGTCTGAAATTCCAGGTCTCGTTCACGTTGAACAAGGAGCAGGCCATGACCGAAGGCCTGGACAACCAACCCTTCTCTGTGCCGCGTCAGCACACCTTCTCCATGCAGCCGATGGGAGGTCAGACGCTGGCCGTTTTCACTCAGAGCTCATCGGGTAAATTTCAGTTTAGGGCGCCTCCGCTGCCATCTGTATACAAGTTGGCTCATCTGCATTGTTTACGTTTGTGTGTGTGTGTGTCGCCTTTTTTCTACCCAAATGGTGCGAGAAAGCGCGAGAAAGCGTGAGAAAGCGCGCACGGTTGAAAGCAGACTCCACAACAACACAATTTATTCCTGAATTGGCTATCGGTTCCCTTACGCGCAGGTGTTTCTTTGGTTTGCAAGGGTAATTCTGCGGCTGCTGTTGAGCTGTGTGTGTGTGTTTGTGTGTCAATGAGGCTACAACAACATATATTTACGCTTTGGTAAGACAAGTTGAACCTCATTCTTCTCACTAGTGGTGAAACTAAGCCTGCGTGTGTTTTGTGGGCACAAAGAATAAAGGGAGGAGCAATTTTGGGTCACTTTTAGGAAAAGGGTGGACGCTAAATTGATCTGATTTCAATGTTTTCAAAGCTAAACTAAACTGCATTCATGGCGTCCTCACACAAATGTAACTGCTCAGGAATGATTCGGTTTTTTTTTTTTTAAAAAAAAACATGGATTTTCACGGCGTTCCTCCCGTTCCAGATGAAATCGCCTTTTTGGGGAAGGTGGTGCAGAGGGCCGAATGCAAACCGAAGTTTTTTGAGGACTACCTGAGGCTGAAAAAGTAGGTTTGCAAGCTCCTTTCGGATCAGAATTGCAGCCTTGCCAACAACCACCGATGTCGAGCTGTTTAAAACGGTGGATTCAAAATTGACTTTCTGTGCACTACAACAGGCTGCAAGCCAAAAAGTCCTCCAAGGTCAACAGGCTGTCGCTGCAGATAGAAGATCCCATCACCAGCTACAAACCCACGGCCAGCCATTCTTACCACGTCAGAAACATTCCTATCGTTCTCGCATCAGAGTTAATGTGTTAAAACGAAAATGTTAAAAAAAGAGAATATCGGTTTGCACAACGACAGGCTGGTTATGCGCCTGATCCATTTTTTTTCTGCTGTTTTTTTCTTCTTCTTCTTCTTCTTCTTAGCGAGAGGGCAAGAAGAAAAAGAAGGAAGAGGGTCATAGGAGGAGAGAAGACAAGCAGCTGGTTTTGAACAAGTTGTTCGCCGCTTTCGAGAAGCACCAGCATTACAACATTAAAAGACCTGGTGGAATTGACCAAAACAGCCCACTGGTGAGGCCGCAAGGCAAGTCAAGTCAGCCACCGACACTGAGCAAAAAAACAACAGGGCTGAGACATCTCACAAGTCAGTTCATCAGTTTCTTCTCGTCACACAAGCTTTATTTGAAGAAAATCCTGAGAGAAATCGGCATGTACAACGCCAGAGGACCTCACAAGCACACCTGGGAGCTCAAGCCTGAGTTCAGCTATTATGGTAAAGAAAAGAAAAACGACTAGAAAAATGGCTATTCTGAACGCTGCTTAGCTTTTCGGAGTATTTTGTAAGCTGACCTGGACCGATGAAGCCTTTTGGATCAAAGGCGAAACGTTTTCCAAAAATAAAATTGAAAAGTCCAAATAAACACAAACTCTTTTCTCGGATATTTTGTCGTGGTTTCAATTAAACGGACGAGTATGATATCGTCTTATGCTAATAATGTTTGGGCGAAATAGAGGAAAATAGACTCACATGACCAATGTAGCATCGGTGAACTTGTAAATTGTTTCAAATGATTTTCCCTTAATGGTATTTAAGAGTTCTTTTATCACAGAGATCACAAAATATCACTTTAGAGGTAAAATGAGTTTTAACCACACTCATATCCGGTTTGACAGCACACATTTTGAAGATTCTCTTCCCGACAATGTTAGAAAAACTGGGTGGAAATGCTGAGATATTTCCAGGAATGCAGGGAACTGTACATTGGGGAAACAAAACAGCCACTCCACAAAGGAATGGCAACACAGACGGGCCACCACCTCAGGGCAAGACTCCGCCGTCCACTTACATCTCAAAGAAAGTGGACATTCCTTTGAGGACAACCGTGTACGTGTCCTGGGAAGAGAAGAACCGCTGGTTTGAAAGAGGCGTCAAAGAAGCCATCCATGATGGAAAAACCATCCTTGGCGGTCTCAGACACTATCTTTCACCCACGTATAATGCTGTCCTCCACTCATTCATTCCTACAGTTTCACCAGACCTGGTGTTGCATCGCCATGTGACCCAGGTCAAAGGAAAAAAACCAGGCAAACCCAAACTAGGCCAACGACCCCGTCAACGATGAAGCCTTTTGGATAAAAGGCGAAACGTTTTCCAAAAAAAGAAAATTGAAAAGTCCAGATGAACACAAAGTCTTATTCTCGGATCACTATGACCCGGATGACTGAGAACCTACACAGACAGTCACAAGGTACCATCTGTTGAGAAACAGTCACTCAACGCGCTCGATTTGTTTCCCCTTAAGTTCCCCCTTAAGTTCCCCCTTAAGAGCAGAATCGAAAGCGACGAGTCGGAAGCTAACTTCAGCGCCGCACTGCCGCCTCTGCTCGCCCCCTTCACAACAACGTACAGCACGCCAGACCTCCAGTAGTGGCAGCAAACATCATAATTGTCTCTCCACAGCTTCACTTTCTGCTCCGACCTGCGAAAACAGCCATTGACCATCCACCATGGGCGCCGGAGAGAAAAAGAACACCGGAAATAACTCCCTCCTGTAAAAGGTTTTTTTTTTCTTTTCTTTTTTTTTCTTTTCTTTCTCTCTCTTTTTTTTTGGCTTGGACAAACCAACCGGTTTCGGATTTCCTTTTGGGGTTTTTTTTTGGTTTTTTTTTCCCCCCCAAAACCATCACACAAGGGGAAGCACCATTCATGTCCATACTCCAAAATGCAGCCGCCGCCGAGGAAGGTGAGTGATTTCCAGATTCCGTTATGTTTGAGCAGCGCCGCGAGTTCCAACCTGGCTGGCGGACAAACGGTGTGGTAACTCCACCGTTAGCTGAGGAGGGGGAGAGTTTTTGTGTGTCTTTCCAGCCACATTTCGCATTCGAGACTCCGGGGGTGGTTTTTTTTTTTTTCGGAAACGACTAAAGAGACGTGAGGTTTGTTAGCCACCGTTAGCATCCTGCTAGCTCGGCTAGTCGGTAACCCGGTGACATGAATACGCGTTAGCCGTCACACGTCAAATCGCGTTAGCAACGCGACGCTAGGTGGGCTAACGTCACACGTTTCACCCAAGAAACTAGGAAAAAAATACAGGGGAAATATGTAACACAGGCTGTCTTTCACTGCGTCCGGCAGCGACGTAAAGTTTACATTAAAAACCGGCACCGACGGCGACGGTATGGACAACAACCGCTTGTTTGTTTGTGCCGGAAAGCTAAAGGTCTTGCAGGAGGACCTTGCAGCTTCTCCATCGTCTCATCCAAGCCGTGTTTGGTGCTGACTTATCGATTCCTCCCCCCGCCCCCTAATATAGGTCAGCAGGTGTGTGATGAAGTTGCTGATGCGAGCGTGTGTGTGTCTGTGTGTGTGTGTGGAAAAAGATGCCTGGGAAGCTGTGATCCAGCAGGAAACACGTCTTCCTCTTTCTTTTCTCATCACCAGCACGAATGGGGACATTTATGCTGCAGGAATTTGAGCCCAGATTGGCTCGGGCATGTCAGATCCTGTCCGTAGCAAACACACACACACACACACACACACACACACACACACACACACACACACAGTGGCATTTGTGCAGCCTTTTATTTTGGTGCCAATTTTGACTTCCAGAATCTCAAACCTTTGGGATCTGGACACGATTAGATCCCTGCGGGACCAGAGGTGAGGAACCATCACCGTTTCCTCTCTCTCACCCCGAGGTTTGATTCCCTACCAAACAGAATCACGCAATCACGATTTAAAGCAATCAATTGGTTTTAAAAAAAAAAACACGTATCGGCTAAATAAAGTTATCGCAGGGAAAGAAAAACATGGTCATCATCGTCAGGTGACTGGTTTGGTAATATTAAGGTTGCTGGTTCAGTTCTGGGGCCCCTGCCGATTGGTTTATTGATGTGTGTGTGTGTGTGTGTGTGTGTGTGTGTGTGTGTGTGTGTGTGTTGCTCCGGTGGCACACCAAGAGGAAGTGTGTGCTGCCGGTCCAGGTCTGCAAAGCTGACAAGAAAAGTGTCATTAAAGTTTTTTTGTTTTTTTTTTCCTGGCTTGGGTTTCCGAGCCGGTGCAACGTTTGGCGACACACACGCGGGTGCGCACGGCCGGAGTTCTGAAAGACGTCCTCCCCGGATGCCGGAGAAACGGATGCGTTTTGGCGCCCGACGGTGGTTAAGAACTGGATTCGATTGCTGGGAAACGTCTTCGACGCGTCGCCTCCCGTGAAGGCGGCTGCGCGGTCGGCGAACACGCCCCTGCGGGGCTGCGTGTCGACGTGTCCTTGAGTAGGATACCGAATCTGCAAACAGCTCCCGAGGCTGCATCAGGAGCTGTTTGCAGGAGGAGGAGGGGGGGGGGGAGGAGGAGGAGGAGGAGCCGCCATCGCTGATGAGCGTGCGCTTCTGTCTCTCTAAGCGGCTCCGTCTTGGTCGCGTCTCCGTCCGTCCCCCTCGGTCCTGCCGTTCTGTCTTCTCTCCCTTCGAGCCGTCACTTCCTCAAACCTCCACGACACATCTTCCCATCCTGCCATTTCCGACGCGGGATGAAAGGTGAAATCAAGCCTCCGATGATGCAACGAAACATTCTCTCCTTATCTTCAAAGATGGGGGACCTGATAACACCCCTGTTCCTGCAGGCGTGTGTGTGTGTGTGTGTGTGTGTGTTTTCTCGGACTTGCCAGTACCAAAACTCGCATTCTACCAGCGAAGCGAGGACATTTTAGGGAAGGAAGACGGGTTCTGACAACTTTAAAGGCCCGTTGGAGGGCTTAAAGGTTGCGGTTGGAAGCGGGTTGAGGTTTGGGTCAGATCCAGGGGTCAGAGGTTATGGGTCAGACATAACGCATATACGATCGAAGCAGGAGGACGTGTGTGTGTGTGTGTGTGTGTGCGAGGGCGCTAACGTTTTGTCTGGAACACCCCTGAAACGGCTCTGACCCGTGTGAATGAGCTGATGGCCACATTGAATGGTTTGACTGGTGTTTTCGTGAGAATACCCCCCCAGCCCTCCCCACACACACACACACACACACACACACACACACCCTCACACACACACACACCCCCACACACACTCAGCATTAGCCTGTAACTGGGGACCCCGTCTGCAAAATAGCCTTTTCTTTTAAATGAAACACTTTTTGTGTGTGTTTTTCTGACCACCTTTCTGGGTTTTATCTCGTAATGCTGAAATTTTGAGAATTTCAGCTTTTTGGGGGGTTTTTTGGAACCTTTTTTTGACTATTTTTGCGAGTCTCCGAGGCGCACTTTGGGCAATCGTAGTCGTTTTTCTTTGCCGCCATAAAGCCGTACATAATCTAGACATACCTTCTTAGTTTGCCCGGAATTCTTTCATTCTTTTTTTGTTGCTTAATCGGCGGGTCCGTTGGTCTGATTCTCAGGCAGATACTAAAAAGACGGGCATAGCGAATACTGTTTTTCTTCTTCTTTTTTTTTTAAATATTTACATTCTGTTTCGTTATTATTGCATTTTGTTTTCACATCTTCCCTCAGATTTCTTTCCCGGCCGGGCCTAGCACCCGCTGGCGGCCCCCCAGGGGGGCCCGCAGCCCCCACTTTAAAAACCCCCACCGGTCTACAGAACTATTCCTTCACCTCTCACCCCAAAAACCACCATAACAGATCCTCTGGAGCGGAGTGTGTGTGTGTGTGTGTGTGTGTGTGTGTGTGTGTGTGTGTGTGTGTGTGCGCGTGCTCCTAGCACTGGTAAATGGCTTCATACGTGTACGCAAATGGCGACGCGAAGGCCTCTATATTATATCAACAGCGGGAGAAAATCACAACAATACTTGAATCTTTGTTTTCCGAAGCCTCTCAGCGGAATTCTAAAGTCCCAGTAGAACCTATGATGGAAAATAGTTACTCGTTTGCTGCTTTCAGATTGCCGGCATTTGTTTTTGTTTCATTGAAATGCGATCGCTCCGGTTCAGGGCGGTTCGCCGAGCGCACGCTGAACGAAGGTGCCACCACGGACCCTTTGTAAGGACACAAAGTCGTTTGCGGCGCAGCACGGGTTAGCGCTGAGACTTGGAACATCCCCGGCGGATCGGCGGCGGCGAGCTTCCCGGATGCCCTGGGAAATGACGGATCCTGTGCTTGTCCTGTCCTCCTCTTCCTCCCCTTCCAGGTCAAAGTGACGCAGGAGCTCAAAAACACTCACGCGGAGCAGATGACCAGACTGCACTTTAAACATCAGACCGAATGTGACCTGCTGGAAGACATGAGGTATGAACGCGTCCTCAGCGTCCTCAGCGTCCTCAGCGTCCTCATCGTCTGCAACTGGTTTGACCTCTGACACATACATGAGCCACACTGTACATCTATAAAAAGAGTCATCAGAGAGATAGTAAGCTAAGGGATTGACAGCTGCCTACTTTTCCTTTCTTTCGTTCTTTCCTGGTGCTTTCGGGATCTTCTGTCTCTTATTGTTTTTTCTTTCACTCTGAGTCCGGCCAGCGTCGCCGTGTTTCTTTTTCATTTCGACTCGCCTCCGTTTACTCGTGGCACGTGCGAGTACGGCAGATTTCCCTTCTGGATTAGGCAGGAGCAGGAAATCCAGATTCCTCCGCAGCCTCTCCTCCTCCGTGTTGACGGAGGATCGATTATTTATGCCAGCGCGTCTGTAACACTATGCCGCTCGGCCCCTGCTCTGTCTTTCCTTCCGTTTCTCATTTTCACACGTTATCTGAACCTTTTCCTCTTGATCTGCCGCCTCCCCTTCTTTCCCCCCAGCCAGAGGTTGCACCTTCAGCCGTTGGGAGGCAGATCGCTTTGCCGCGTCTGGGTTTTGGAGAATTAACGAATTAACGAGACCTCCAGTAGAACGTGTGGGAAGGAGGGAGAGCCGGTGTGGTGATCAGAGTGGTAGAGCGATGGAGCGACATGCTACGCTGTGAAGATCACCCCGCTCGTTTTTGTCGCGCATGTTTTAAAAGCACCTTCATTCAGTATTCCTGATTTCCATCCTGGACGTTAAACTGGTTGCGGACAAAAGTTGAAAGCTGAGGGATGAGTGTGAAGAGGGAGTGAATAGGGAGTGGTGAGGAAGTAAGCGGGGAAAGATAAGAGAGTGAAGAGGGTGTGAAGAGGAAGTAGAGAGGGAGGGACGAGGGTGATGAGAGAGGGTAGAGGGAGCGATGAGGAAGTGAATAGGGAGTCAGGAGGGAGGGACTATGAAGTGACTAGGGAGTGAGGAGGAAGAGGAGAGGGTGTTAGGAGGGAGTGACGGGAAAGTAAAAGAGGAAGGGTTGGGAGATTAACGAGGGAGTGAAGGGGGAGTAAAGAGGGTGTGAAGAGGAAGCAATTAGGGAAAAAAGAGGGAGTGACCAGGGAGTTAAGGGTGAGTGACAAAGGAGTGACAAAGGAATGAAGGGGGAGTGGCCAAAAAGTGAAAAGGGAGTGAAAAGAAAGTGAGTAGCGGAGTAAAGAGGGAGTGACGAGGGAGTGACTAGGGAAAAAAGAGGGAATGATGAGGGAGTAACGGGGGATTAAAGAGAACGTGAGTAGGCAGTAAAGAGGGAGTGACGAAGGAGTGACGGTAAAGACGAGGTAGCGGTGAGGCAGTGAAGAGGAAGTGCCGTAAATTTAAAAAAACTGTGAATTATACGTTTTTCTTTTTTTTTTTTTTCCCCAAGGTTGAGCCACTTGATAAAAGCAGATACTATATTTTTTCCTTTTCTAGAAGTAAACAGAAGTGAGGAAAGGATAAGGATAATCGTGAACCCGGGTCTAGAGCAGGGTCAGGATCGCTAACGCTGCCTGTTAGCTAGTGATGTTCGACTTGATTTGGGAGAAACAGGAAATGGTCACGATCAACACGTCTGGATCACCTCACACTTATGATGTTAAACGCTACAAATTGAAAGCTTTTGATTTAAAAGGAGTTTGATTTTATTTAAAAAAAAAATCTTTGGATATTCAGGGTCAAGAAATGAATGCGCCGTTAGCGCCATTTTAACGATAATTCCCGGGTTTCATCCCCTGAAGACGGCTCTAATCTACACATTCTTGTTTTCATGTATTCAAAACAATAGAAATGCTGAGTTTAGCAAACTGTACAACATGTTGCACTTCCAGAGTGGATGATAAAAACGAGAGTTGCTGGTATTTTGTTTTTTTTTCTTCAATGTCATCGTGTGCTTGGTGTCTTTCATTCTGAATGTGAGTTTAAACAGTTTTCAGTTATATAGATCTTATCTCGGAAGCACAACTGATGGGGTTCATATTCTATTTTTGCCCGTATCTGTCAGTCATCCGTGTTTCCTTCTGCCTTCGTAGGAGCTACAGTATGAAGAAGGGACAGCTAGAGAGGGACTACGCACAGGTAAGATTGGGCGAAAAGAATACAAACCCTTGTTAAGACTCTCCAAATGCATACTGCATGCTTGGCTGAGCATCGCTGCAGACTGCCATGTGTGCAGCTCTGGGATCTGACACCTCCGAAAACAGATCAGCACTTTTCTCTGCGTTACGAATGGTCCAACGAAGTGACCGTTCCAATTTTGTTGTTTTTCTGTAACGGCTTTGCTACACGGGTAATCTGCTTACAGTCATTTAAACCATATTTTAAAAAAAAAAGGTAAATGTGTCTCTAAGTAGTGGAATAATAGGCTTACATGTAGCATGTAAATATTGTGTCATATTTATTTAGTGTTCAAGGCGAATGCATAAAGAGCAAAGACTCCTTCTGCTTGTGACTGATCTCGTAATTCACGCATAAATTTGTCCTCGTGTTGCAGTCTGGCTCTCACTCCACAGGCACTTATTAAATTAGATTAGTTATGTCATGATATAAAACTTTGAGTAGGCTTTTAGAATGCTTAGCATTTTATGTTTCTAGGAGTTAGCAGCTAGCTATTGTTTATAACATCATTTGTATTCTCTGCTAGGGTTTTTTTTTTAAGGCTAACTGGTTCTAAGGTGAAGGTCTGTACTCGTGTTAGGTCACATCAGGAAGATGCTGGTAACCAGTCCTGGCTGGGTTTGTCCTAAAATAGGAAAAAAAAGGTGTTTTACGTATTTGAGCTGCACACGAATATTGACTCTCTGGTGGGCAGAGAGTCTGAGCTCGTGTGAGCTGCTGAAAAGTTACCAACGACGTGGAGCTGGACTATTCTTTTAGCCTTCCCTCTGTCAGGATTTAAACTGCTGACTTAGTTCCTCGTCGAAGGTCGGGGGGGAGACGGTCCGACCGTTTTATGCGCTTATGCACCAGTTAGCAATTCCGAGTACTCAGCATTTCTGAAAAGGTGATTCCATTGTTCTACCGAGGGGCTCGGTGCCCCTTTGGGAAATGGCAGCGTCGTTTGAAGGCTTGCTCTTGTTGTTTTAGTCGCTGTCTACGACAAACGCCACGGTCAAGCAAAAGGGGGTCCAAGTACGCTTGAGTTATAGGACACCAGTGAGTTCTCGATGCGTTATTGTCCCAGCTGATCTGTGATCTGTGTTTTAGTCTGTGTACTTGGTTGGGAGAATGGCAGAGCTGACAGCTGACCGCCGGGTAGTGAGTTAGATCAGATGGCAGCGGAGACAGTTTTAGCACCAGACGCAGGAGCGCGGCCAGCAAACCCTGCGGTGGATACCAGAGGTAAAGGTTGCCATCGGCCTTGTTGGAGGAGTTTCAAAGAGCGTTTTTAGCTTTAGGAACGGAGGCGGCAGCTTCGAAATCCCATCAAGTGTACTCACGTACATACTGTTACTGCAGTGACTACTTTGTTAGAACTTTTTATTTGTCAGCTCATGATCATGTGACGTTTGCTGAGGTAAATGGTTCGCTTTAACTCAAATCTTGGGAGATTAGGGCCACATTAGCCGAGAAAATTATTCGGTTGTGCTGTGACTGGCACAAATGTACTTACAAGGCATCTGCTCATTTATTTGTCTTTGAATATTTGCAGAAAATGTAGTTTTAATGGTAAATCACTTTTAGGAAAGTCAGGCGGGTCTTAATGTCCACATCATATGTCATAAAAAGATTAAATTGTTGAAAGTAGAAGCACAACAGAAATACCTGCTAATTGCACAATGTTTTGAATGATCATTTAAGGTCTCTGTTGGTCTCCGGTTTAAAGACCTTTGGGTGTTATCTTTACCTTGTTGCACCCACCATGTATCTATTATCTGCCTCACTGACTTCACCTTACATATAGCGGTTGCCTAGTAACAACACTCCCTTGCTCCGCTGGACAAGGCATAGCCTCGTAATTGTAGGTGTGTAGATGCCCCGTTTGTGTATTCATTTGTGAAACGATCAGTGCGGTGGTATTAAAAAGATGAAAACGGACCTCTTATACGTTGTGTGCCGTTATATCTCATCTGCCTTTCACGCCTGCCTTTTTACAGCGCGTAAAAAGAAAGAGGAAAGCTGCAGATGACAGGGGTGAGCAGCCCCTTCTTCGGAAAGCGGATGCCTTCTGCATGCTTATTACTTGTCAGCATATTTCCCCTTTCATTATCAACATTACTGGAATAGTTATAGACT
>CAAE01014616.1:272315-284509 GCA_000180735.1 Tetraodon nigroviridis
TTCGTGATAGACCTTTCTAGCAGATAGATCACATGACCTTCATAGGAGCCAGTCAAAACAAAGGAAGGAGGGACGGTATCACATGTAATGCGGGGTTACTCCTCACCTGACTCCTAGAGATATAGTTTCCACTCTGCAGACCGGAGTAATTTTTTAAGACTTAAAAAAAAAGGTAAGCGCTTTTGTTGTTGTTTTTGTTGAGAGAGCAGCAAAAAAAAGATTGGACTAGTGAACAAGTAAGGCAAATGGACAGATTAGCAACACAGAATTGGACATCATGTCTAAGGAGAAGTGATAAAGTTTACATCTTTTGGTGGGCTAAACTTAAAATGTCTGCAAGTCATGTTTATGTTTTTTAAGTTTGGTGTTATCTTTTATTTTGAAGGGTACTGTGGACTTGGAACGCGAAGAAGGAGAAGAGTGTGAGGAGAATATGGAAGTCTTTGATGACAGCAGCTCGAGTCCTTCTGGAACGCTCAGAAACTATCCACTAACCTGCAAAGTCCTGTACTCTTATAAGGTGCAAACACACACTAAACTCTGCTCTATATTTTGTATATTAGGACCATATTTTTTATTCACAACGCACATTGAGACTTTCCGTTCACTCTTTTGATACTCCATCCTCTTTTTCTTTCTGATACTTATTACACTGCATAAGCTGCTGGAAACCAAAGGGATCAATAAAGTTTAGTCTAAGTCTAAACTCAGACACACACACCTTTTAATATCCACCACTACTGTTTTAGCCACAACATGCAATTATGAGTTGATCCCATGTCCTTATCTAATATGTCTAAACGATTTGTATGCATTTCTGAAGCACTTGTTTGTGCGTTTCAGGCCTCTCAGCCAGATGAGTTAACTATTGATGAGCAGGAGATGCTGGAGGTCATCGAGGACGGAGACATGGAGGACTGGGTCAAGGTAAACGAACACACAAATATGTGTGTGGTGTTTATCTCATCTTAAATGTTTGCTGACATGCCGCGTGTTTCAGGCTCGCAATAAGACGGGACAAGTGGGCTACGTCCCAGAAAAATACCTACAGTTTCCAACCTCCAACAGTCTTCTCAGCATGCTGCAGTCTCTGGCAACACTTGATGCTCGTTCCCACACGTCATCCAACTCAACAGAGCCCGAGCTGCACTCCAACTGCATCAACGGTGACACGACCAGTGAGTGCACAGTGGTGAATTATTGTTTGATGTCACAAATTCGCATTTAGGTCTTGATTTTAGAACAGAAAAGAATTCATCATTGACACAGGTGACATAGTTTGTTAGGTTATACGCTTACACATGGATTAAATGACCACTGTCCTGCTGGATGGTGTTGGGTTGGCCACAGGTCTTTTTTGCTATTTTTTTTAATTTTCTGGCTGATTCTTGGGGGGTTTTGCATTTTTACAGAGTAGCAGCCTCTATAGTAGCGGTAAAATAACGGTACAATAAGGTTCAGCATTATCCATCCTATCCATCCATCCATCCATCCATCCATCCATCCATTACCGCTTATCCAGAGTCAGGTCGTGGAGGAAGGCCCAGACTTTCCTTTCCCCAACTACTTTTTCCTACTTTTTCCACCTGTCAACTTCACTTATGAGCAAACACTTTTTTTTCTTTTTTTTTGCAGTGACATACGTCCGAGCACTTTACGACTACGAGGGCCAGGCAGACGAGGAGCTCTCCTTTTCCGAGGGAGCGGTGATCCGCCTCCTGAGCCGTGACACTCAGACAGACGACGGATTCTGGGAGGGCGAGCTCAATGGAAGAGTCGGCGTCTTCCCTTCTGTGCTGGTAGAAGATTTGACCGAGAATGGGGAGAACAGTGGAGCGGGAACGGGCGATGTACAGGTTTGTTGATGCTAAACGATGCAGGAAAAAATGAAACGTTATTGTAGTTTCAGAGCGTTTCCGGGCTATGTATGAGGATGTTTTTAAAGAAAACATCCTTGGGTACGGAGTAGATTAATGAGAGAATATTGGAGATATTAGCATAAAGCACTACACGGCACATATTAGGTCAGGCAAAGATAACCTCAAAGCTGTTGGTTTGTCCTGTAAACATTTACAAAGCTTTGCGTTACCTCAGGGCACAGATTTTATCAGCACTGCCTTATCTAGCGTATCACTTTTCCCCTCCACTCTTGGTTGCTGTCCAGCGGTTTTATCAGCACAACAAAGCTTCTCTGTTTTTGCAGAACTTTAAATATAAATAAAAAAAAAGCAACCCTGCGCTCATTAAGGAGATTTTATCTTTGGCCCAAAATGCCCTGTTCCACCAGGAAGGATGCAGCCTCTCCCTTTCCAGAACCTTGCAGACAAAACAGGCACCACAAGTGCTTGGGGAATATTTCACACAGCCCCATTAGGAACGGATACAGCCTCTGGACCGACGCCGGCAGTACGACATCAGAATGGAACTTTGATAAGCAACACACAAAAATATATATATAAAAAACAAAACAAAGCAGGTCTTTGGAAAAGTGTCTAAAAATGTATAATTGTGATTGTGTGAGATCACTGCAGCACTTGACGCATTTACTTCTTCCTGCCATTTTCTCCAGATCTCCCCCTCTCTAAAGTTGTCGTCTGCTCTGCCACCTCTTCCGCTGTACGACCAACCACCCATCAGTCCTTTCACCAGCCCGGAAACGTCCACCCCGCCCCCCCTCCCCCGCTCCCCCTCCGCCACGCTCAACGGGGAGCACAAGCCGCCACCGCACGGAGTATCGCACAAGGGTCCGCTGGCCCCCCACAGTGAGCAAGCGCACAGAGACGTAACAGGAGGGGATGAAAACGACTGATGGAATTGATCTTTCTTTCTCTGCTTTGTTCTCCCGTTCGTTCTCTCTGTAGATCAAAGTTCTGGCAAGACGGCAGTGTCTCCGGGATTTCCCCAACCCCTGAGATTCACCCCAGAAGAGAGCCCCAAATAAACTGCGACCTGTTAGTTTCAATCCTTCCCTCTGTTGTATCTGGCTTTTCTTTCTTTTAATCAAGCTGGGTCATATATTTGCTTACTCTATAATAGAGCACTAGCTTATATTATAAACTAACCTAACTCACTATTAAAAAAAAACAATACCTAAAGTTGATCCCACCTTTCACTTTTAGTCCTTTTTTATTACTCTTTTTATCGATCTTAATTCCCAATATTTGTCCATTCCATTCATGAAAAGATCTCGATAAAGTGACTGCGCATGTATGATCTTTACGCTAACGTTTTTTTTCTTCAATTTCCGCTTGCAGGTGCGAGCCGCTCCCCCTCCACCCAAACAGCACCCCAGAAGACAGCAGGAGAAGAGTGACAAATCAGAGGAGGTAGAGATCACACTTGTGTGACCTTGGCAATAAGGGGGAAAAAAACAAAAACAAAGGAAAACTGCCGGCGCAAGTTTTTAACAGGCTGGTGAAAACTGATCCGCTCAAAGCTCGAAGTCAGCTCTGACCAAACACAACCTCCTCTGACGCGCCCCTCCACCACACGCCTGTTCTTCTCCTCCCGAAAGAGAAGATCTCCGGCGGCTAGGGCTCGGGACAAAGACAGAGCATTTATCGAACCGTCTTTGAACTAGCGCCCCGGTCCCTACGTCCCTACCTGAGCTTCCCGCGTTCTTTTCCATTCTTGCCTTAAAACCTGACTTCTTTGGGCAGCAAAAAGATGAGCACACTGTAGAAGAGGGAGAGGAGGACAATGTGAAAGGGGGAGGGGGGTTACGCCAGACCGTGACAAGTCTTGTCTTTTATGTTTGTGGATTTTCTTTTTAAAGTAGTGAGTTCAACAGTCCCACGTGTGACCGATTCAATTAAGGTTTAGAGACACCAAAACCGGGAGAGGAAAACAGGTCCAGCTTGTTTGTTTTTCCTTTTAATCATTTATCTCTACTCCAAACTGGGCCACGAACCAGCAGTCTAGACACTTATGTTAAGAATCCTCCAATAAAGACAATGGAAAATGACATTTGAAGACATTTAGAGCTTTTAGCGTCCCTAATATTTGCAGCGTGGAATATGAGGTAAATGATTAAAGCGTAAACACAGGAGCGTCAGGGTGTAAAACGCAGCTAAAAGTTAAACGGCTTTTAATGTGACGCCATTGAAGTTTTAACTGTTGGTGTTGTGTTGAAAAGTAATATTCTTATTCTCAAGAGTGACCTATACGAGACAGACGTTTAAAAAAGTGAGATTAGATTCTGAAAAGGGCCGAGGTTTTCGTGGCGTCGTTGCTAAGTAACTTGAAAAACATGAGCGTCTCCCCAATTTCAGAGTGAAACAAGTCGGGATTTAGATCGCGCTTGGTGTTTAGAGAACCAGAAGATATTTGGTGTACGGGCGGCCCTATCCTCACCTTGTATACTCCTTATCATCATACGTATTCAATGTGTATTAGTACAGTACATTACTGTTGTAATAGGAATGTTATGCACAGTGTTTCATATGCTAACTCAGCTGAATGGCAAAACAATGTCTGATATATAGTGGAAGTTTTTAATCTACATTTTATCCTGCGCGGCATTGTAAATACAGGAGAGGCGAGGAGGAGGGGGAGGAAAGGGAGAGAGAAGGAAAGGGTGAGAGAAGAAGACGGCAACCGGAGGCTGGATCCTCCCCTTCTTAATTTTCTCCCATCATTCCTTTTTGTCTCCTGCTCATGACTGATCTGTCCAGTAGCACACCGTTGGAAAATCTGCGTATATTACACACATTACAGGTATATATATTACCCGCGTACGGCTCTGAGCGTCTAGCCGCATCAATGTGTGGCGTTTCCATATTTCCTCTTATACAGAGCATCAGTGACAGTTTCTGGTCTTCCTGACGGAAGTGTTGCTTCCGTCACTTTTCATCACGTGTATTTAAAAAATTTAAAACAAAAACACTGCTAAATGGACAGAACTGTCAAATGGCATTAAAGTGGCGCAACGTACAAATCGCTTTTTTTAATAAAAACTCAAAGTAAATAAACCAATCCCCCTTATATACCTTGCAGGCCTTTCAAATTCCTTGCCTAAATGGCAGCGTAGCACTTTTATTTATTTATGTTCCCTCGAAGTAGCAGTACCTTTACACAGCAGCAGAATGGATGAATATGATCCGCTCTTCAAAAGAGATAAGGGAGAAGGTAAACAAAAATAAGAAATTTCAAATGAAAAAATGGAGAGAATGCTTTAAAAAAAAAAAAAAAAAAGGTCACGTGACCAGCCTGCCTGAAGTTCTGCCCCAGCACATAAAAACACACACAACTATGTTGCCTTCTTTTTATGTTTCTACGACTGTTTTTTTTTTTACAGTTTATCATGGTTTACTGCTGCATCTTGCCATTTTTTTTTTTTTCCCACACATGATCTGTTGAACATCCGAGAGGAAAAAGAAGAGCTCTTCCAGAAATTTACATTGGTTCCAAATGGAGGAGAGCAACTAACCTTTCTCTTCAGACTGTGACGATGAGAACAGATGCAATCAAATCTCTCTTCGTATTATAACTAGCTGTATAAAAAAAAAAAAGTTTGTATTAATTGTGTACAAATGTTAATTAATAAAAAAAAAGTTAAATTCCTCCTATGGTTTCATTTTGTGTGATCTGTGTTACATGTGTGTGGGTAAGGGAGGTGGAGGGTGGGTGGGTGCGTGGATGTTTCATCACCAGAAGTGGGTGTGCTTCCGATAGCGCACTTTAAACACACAACAACAAAATTTCCTAAGGAGAGCGTCAACAAAGCTGCAGTTCTTCTGTACTTTTTAATTTTGTCATGCACTCCGGAGCGAAATCTGTCCTCGGATCCTCCTGCGTGAAACTCTATCTGTGCTCTAACCCAGAAGGTAAGTCAAGGATTCGCCGGCAATATAAAGGAAAAATGTTCTCTCCTGTTAACGCGGGTGTTTGTGCTCATGCTTTGTCGCAGACAGTGTGTTGGAGCGCAGAGTTCTCAGAGAAAGTGCCTTTCCCAAACTCAGAGATCACTGTCGACGCACGCTGGGACTGGACGTCAGGGTAAGAACAGCCTGGCCGCTGGAGAACTACCATGTCCTGTTAATCAGTTTATTTATTTATTTTATGTTTATTGGTCCCACAATAGGGAACTTTCACTGTTCAGCAGCTGCAATTCAACAATAAATACTGAAAATATTTACGGCAAAATAGGAATAAAAATAAAAAAGAAATAGAGGAATCAGGAATGCATATAATAAACAAAGATAGGAAAAAAAATGACTTATATACAGGATTGTAAATGAGTTATTGACATGTAGTTGGGCAGTCCTGTCTGATGGCTGTGGGGAGGAACGACCTGCGGTAGCGCTCCTTGCACTGAGGAGGCCTCAGCCTGGAGCTGAAGGAGCTCCCCAGGGTCTCTACAGTGTGGTGTAGGAGGTGGGAGGTGTTGCTTCTGATGGACGTCAGCCTGGCCAACGTCCTTCTGTCCGCCACCTCCTCGATGGAGTCCAGGTTGCAGCTCAGGACAGAGCCAGCTCTCTGAACCAGCTTGTTCAGTCTCTTCCTGTCCCTGTCCGTGCTGCCTCCCCCCCAACACGCGATGGCATAAAACACTGCCGAGGCCACCACAGTGTCGTAGAAGGTCCTCAGAAGAGCCCTGCTCACGCCAAAGGACCTCAGTCTCCTCAGCAGGTGCAGGCGACTCTGGCCCTTCTTGATCAGGGCGTTGGTGTTGTGGGACCAGTCCAGTTTGTTGTTCAGGTGAACACCCAGGTATTTAACCGAGTCCACCAGCTCGATGTCTGACCCCCGGATGTTCACAGGTGTGTGGGGTGTGGAGGTCCTACGGAAGTTCCACCAGTTCCTTTGTTTTGCTGGTGTTAAGGAGAAGGTGGTTCTCCTCACACCATTCAACCAAGTCGGTGATAACTCCTCTGTACTCCAGCTCGTCCCCCCCTGACACACAGCCAACGATGGCGGTGTCGTCGGAGAACTTCTGGAGGTGGCACCTCCCGGAGTTGTACCTGAAATCAGAGGTGTAGACTGAGAAGAGGAATGGAGAGAGAGCACTGTCCCCTGAGGAGCCCCCGTGCTGCACAATACCACCTCTGACAGGCTGTCCTGCAGCCTGACGGACTGGGGCCTGTTGGTGAGGTAGTCTGTGGTCCAGGCCACAGCTGCTGGTCCACGCTCGCGTCCTCCATCTTCCTCCTGAGGAGAGGAGGCCTGATGGTGTTGAAGGCGCTGGAGAAGTCGAAGAACATGACTCTCACAGCGCCTCCAGAGGCCTCCAGGTGGCCCAGGGCCCGGTGCTGCAGGTAGATCACCGAATTAATTAATAATGGACACGCCCCTTCCGCCCGAATGGCGGTCGTCTCGGACTTCCGGTCCCTCAGTCCCCAGAAAAATGACTTTGTCATCTTTGAATCTGTCGTGTTTTTGTGAGGTTAATTCAGCTATAACACAGTATCTGAATCCCTGGACGGGTACTGCTTCTGTTCTTCAAACTGCTGTGTTAGTTGTGGTCGTTTTGTGTCTTTAAACTGGACACCAACACTGTTTTCATTGCGCTTTATTACATTTATATAAAAGGGACAAACGTTTAGATTTAAAGCTGACAACAGCTGATCAGCCCATTGAAATGACCAGAGTTAACTTGATTTTAAAGAGAGGAATTCCTACAAGGCAACCAGAGTCGAAAAGTAAAAAAAACGCTACCACTTTTATTAAACTGTTTATTGAATTATTTCTTTCGAGCAGTCTATGGTAATATTAACTCTTGACTTTTTATTTATAAATACAAAATAGGACCTTTCATCATCATAAATGACCATGGTTACTTGTTGCAGCCCTAAGAGTTTATATATTTTTAAATTTTTTTTATTTTTAAAAATCAGTTCAGTTCTGACTCTCAATGTGCATTGATGTGCTTTGATCTGTGAAACTTTTTACCCTGAGCTGCTGTCTCCGGCACACGCGGTGGCGATGCAGGCACTAGTGGGACACCAGTATGGAGCAGCCAGCCTGCCCACTCGAGTGGAAGTGTCCGAGTACCAGCTGCTTCTGCATCAGGGCCAGAAAGCTGGCATCGGCACCCAGGAGGCGGAAAGAATGTACCAAAGAGATGAAAATTCCATTCCTACCTCCTACTGTCTCACAGCTTCGTCCAGACACGCCTCTGGTTTTCAGGTTCATCATTTTTGGTTTTTTCATTGCAACTCAACAATTTTGAACAGTGGCTGTTTTTTAATTTTCTACAGCTGGAAGGGGAAGAGGAGGTCAAGATGAAGGCCAGAGAAGATGAGCTGGCAAAGGTGTTTCAGACTACTGCGAGTCTGTGTGTCAAAAAAGGCCTCATGACAGCAGAAAGAGCCATGCGCTATTACAGATCGGGTGAGACGTGCAGCTGTGTTGGCATGTTTTTGCTTATTGAAAAGGAATTGTAATATTCGTGCTCCGCGGCCTCTCTCTAGCCATGGACACAGATCTGCGGTTTGCGCTGGAACACTGTCTTAAAAGTGACATCGTCAAGGGTTGCTTGGTCTACATCCACAAAGTCATCAACGCAAAAGGGCAGAGATCAAAAACACCAAAAAACTCAGAACCTATGGCACCGTTAGAGGTATTCCAACATATTTTACATGTATTTACTGCTTTTAAGTACCTACAGTCTCATATGTGATGTACTTTGATGGTAAGTCATATTAAATAGATCCTGTATGTTTGCCTCATCCCATAATTGAATGGTTTCAAAACGTTAAATTGATTTAATAGTATGATTGTGGATCATATTCTTTTTTTTGTTCCTTGTGTTTTCAGGACCTCACTACAGGACCCAGCGATGAACCACTGTTATCACAGCTTTGTGACAACTTCCTCCCCTCTCTCATTAGTTCCTCTCAGATCCTGGTGTACACCACCACCACAGAGTGCGACCGTCGCCACGGTTACACGACAGCCAGGAGAAAAAGCTACGTGGAATCGCTGTGCCAGCAGGTGCATAATGACCTGGTGGGGTTGATGAAAGAAGCAAACGTCTCTGAAACCAGGGATGATGCGCAGCTCTGTGACGCACTGGCCAGAGAAGGTGCTGAGCAAGAAGACGTGTGTGTCATCCTCTCCCACTTTTATGATGTTGTTCGCCCGGAAGAAGAAAAGGTCTGTGGTTTGAAAAGAATCCTGTGTTTAACTGTGTGAAGTTAACTGTAGATTTTATCAGTGGTTGTTCTAATTTGGTATGACTTGATACATCAGGAAGAAGTTCAATACCAAAGTAGAACTCTAAAATGTATTATTACAAGTTACTGAATGTAAGAACATTTTTTTTTTTTAATACTTTAAGGTCAGAAATTATGTGGAGCAAACTGAACATCATCTTCCACTAGTGGTGACAGGAGGGCCGTGCACCGGAAAAGCAGTTCTTCTGGCACATTGTGCTCAACAGGTTTGCCATTTTGGAAAATGTGAATGCTGGTTGAGTAACTGTGTATTCAAATCTTAGTGAGATAGACACGTTGAGTCATTTTTGAGTTTTTCCATACTCCTACAGGAATGCGTGTCTCTGTCCTCTCCGCAGATCAAGTCCTGGCTACCAGACAGTGATCCTGTGGTACTAACTTATTTTTGCCACCTGTCCACCGGCCGTTCACCTAAACAGCTGCTGTCGAGTCTCTGTCATGAAATTCCTCGCAGATATCGACAAAGTGCCTCTTCCCTAAAGCAAAACCTTGACAATCCCGATAGGCACAGCTGTAGAAAGTCTGCTAATAAAGACGCCGTGTTTAGCTTGACTTCTAATCCTGATCTTCATTGTGAGGCGATTTCTGCCTGTCAGAAAAATACAGACGTTCTATTTTTTGGCATCGCTGAGCTTCGGAAGCAGTTTTTTTCCCTCCTCTCACTCATGCCATCAACTCAACGGCCTCTTTTCCTGATCCTTGATGGCCTGGATCACATCGAGAACCACTTTGGGTCCCAGATCATCGAGAGTTTGCCGTCTCCTCTACCTCCTAATGTCAAAGTTATCCTCTCAGTCTCCCCCAGTAGCAGACACATCCTGAAAACCCTCGGCCCGGAGCGTCCTAGGGACACTCTGCTCAGGTCCGATGCGAAGGAGCAGGGATACTTGCCTGTGCCACTAGGTATGGCAGACAGGAAACCATGTATAAAGATGCTAGCGTCACTCCTGAGCAGTTCTGGGAGGAAGGTGACATCTGGACAGCAGGCCGTGGTGAACGAGGCACTGACCTCCTGGTGTTTGACCCTCTACGTTAGACTCCTGCATCTGCACGTTTCACTGTGGCGCTCCGGTAGGATTTGAATCACATTTGCAAATTTGTCGGAAAGCTGAAATTCTTTTTCCTGAAACTTTCTTTGTAATCCACGTCAGATTCTGACGTGACAGGGTCGTGTCTTCCCACCGGGGTCCATTCGTCCATCTCTGCTCTACTGGATCACCTGGAGCAGAAACACGGTTCTGCTGTGGTGAGCCGCGCGGTCTCTTACCTCACCCTCTCCAGGACGGGGCTCACCGAGGCGGAACTTGCAGATCTGCTCACCGGTGACGACAAAGTTCTGGCAGGCTACCTTTGGCAGGACGAGAAGGCTCCCTCCATGACGAAGGTGCCGCAAATAGACGTGGAGACGCTTCTTCTGGATTTGAGGAGGTTTCTTCTTCGTAGGACAGTTGCAGGCCTGCGGGTTTTGACCTGGGTGAGTCGGCATTTCAAACTGGTGATAACTAAGAGGTATTTATTCACTTCTGAGGCAAGAAAGGAGATTCATTCGGCAATGTCAGACTATTTTAGTCGCGGGGGGTCTTGTGGAAACTCCACACCCCTTCTTATCAGCCAGAAGTCTTTACACATAGACAGACAGCCATCCAGTCAGCCGTTGGACTTCCCCAATTCTTCCAAGGAACACAGTCAGGTGAACATGAGGAAGATCTTGGAATTGCCGCATCACCTGCAGGAAAGTGAAAAATGGGAGCAAATGAAGTCTGATGTCTTACTGTCCTTTAGGTTTCATCAGGCTATGATTCAAGCAGGACTCCTGGGAGATCTGGTAGCAATGTTGGAGTCTGAAGAGGGGGAATTCCCATCACGTTTGTCCAGGGAAAGAGCGTTCATAGCGAGCATATTAAAGTCTTCTGCTTGCTTTCTGCAGCGTTCGCCCCTTCAGCTACCCACAGTGATGGAGACAAACCTCCTCCCTTATCGAGAGGTCTTTCCCACTCTAAACACATACTTCAACGACATCCAGCAGCAAAGAAGGGAAAGGGAAAGCACAGTCGGAGTGGCACTTTGCCCCGCTCCTTCTTCTATTCCGCCTGTTCGATGTTTGAAGTTTAATACCGGCAATGGCAACAATTCCACGTCGGAAGTTGCTGTGACAGATTGTGGTATTGTAGCACAGGTCATGAACGATGGCACCGCCTGGTTTTGGAAAGGTCCCGGCTATGAGGTAGCCAAACTCTCACTGACCTCTGAGCAACAGGAACTTCGGTTTACTGGAGTGAAAACTAGTGCACGGTTCATCCTGCTGTCCAGTTGGTGCAACGGGCTTTATTTCTGGAACGTGAGGGGACCGGAAAAGTTTGTACCGCTCCGGATCCATCCGAACTCAAACCTGCAGGCACCGACCAGAATTGGGGGGTTTGTTGCACGTCACCAAAAACTCTTTACCTGGTGGATAAACCAAAGCCTGGTGAATATGTTTGACATTTCCAATGAGACTGTGACACGTTTCCAGTGTCAGAGCTGTGTGAGCTGTTCCATTTGCTCCTCTGATGGCTCCCATTTGTACTGTGGGCAAGAGGAAGGCATTGTCTCCTTATTTGACACCGACACGGGCAGTGTCCTCGCCACTTGGTCGAACCCAAGCCGCAAAGCAGTTTTGTGGATGAACTTCTCAGTACAGAAGCGGGAACTAGCCTGTGGCGACCAGACAGGGAATATCGCTTTATGGGAATGAGCAGCCAAAACCCATCTGCCCAGGTTGATCAAGGAAAGCGTCTGTGGGTTTGAATTTGAGGAAGTTCTCAGCACAGACCATTCTGAAGGCACCCACACTTTGTTAGTGTGCCAGTCTCGACGGGTCTCATTGTGGGATTCGTGCACTGGGAGCTGCGGGATCAGTTCTCGGCACCAGAAGACAAGATCTTCACTTGTGCTGTGCTTTCCCAGAACGGTCATCTTCTCTTAGCCTTGTTAGACGCAGCTCCTCATCTTGGTGTGGCAGTCACACAGGAGAGTGCT
>CAAE01014616.1:284839-303789 GCA_000180735.1 Tetraodon nigroviridis
CTTCGGAGTGAGCATTTCTGAACAACACCTATCTCAGGTGTGGAAGCTAAAACAAGGGAGCGTCGTCTGCAGCATACACCTGCACCTGTCCGATGCTCAGGTGTCGCCCGAAAGTACGTTCCTCATTGGCCGTCACCGCGGAGACCTGTTAGCCGCCAGTCTTTGGTCAGGTTCGATTAGCAAACGTTTTTCCCGCGCGGTGAGCTCTGAGCTTGTAGCGGCTTTTCACGCACTCTCCGAGCACCCCGACATCGTGATGGTGATGTGTGCCTCAGGGACTCTGTATACGTGGAATATCGCCGAGGAGACAGTTTGTAAACACTTTCAACTACCTTACGCATTTCACTGCGGGCTGCGAGACTTTCAGATGTCCTCTGATGGAAGCTATTCTCTGCTGTCTATAAAAAATGAAGCCATCGCTATCTTGGATCTATCTCAGGTGATAATCTGCTCACTCAAAACCGAGGGCCCGGTCATTTTAGCATGTTTAGACAAAACTGGCTGCTACATAACCTATATATCGACCCCACGCATTCAGGAAGAAACACGTATCTGTTCATTACATACAAAGCCCCTGCTCACTGTTGTACGACTGGTAGATGGTAAAAGAATGGGAAGTGTGTGTCTGCCTAAAGAGCCGCTGACCCTGCAGGTGTGTGAGCAACACTGTGTGTTTGTGGGTTTTGAGGATGGATCTGTTGGGGTTTACTGGATTTCAGACGCAAACGTCAGTGGGGAGGTGTCAGTGGCTAGAGATGGAGCGACTGGCTGGTTGAAGAAAGGCCCCTTGGACAGATGGTTACCGCTGGCAACCCCTAATGTCACATGGCTTTAGGATGAAACAGAAAGTTGAAACTTCACAATCTTCGGCTTGTGTAGGCGAACTGACAGGATAACGTATCCTAATACCTGTGTGTTGTCACGCCTCTTCCTGAAAACTAGAACATCTTTAGTTTCGTTTTATCTTAATTGCTTTGGGCTCGTGATCACGTTTGTTTCAGTTTCATTTCTATGTGGCGCGAAACAGAATAAGCAAAGGTCAGATCCCTTGTCACGCTGCACGTAAAAGAATGATCATGTTTACTTCTTTATTTAAAATAACGCTGACAAGTTGATATGGTTTTTACAAAAATGACTGTCTTATAAGGTCATTAAACCATAAAATCTGACATATTATTGACATTCTTGTGTATTTTAATTTGTTGGGACAGAAGTCCAGTCAAATTTGTACTTCAGAACCTGTACATTTATGCTACCATTACTGATTTGCACATTTAAAAAAAAAGGTTTTACTTACCCAGGGTTCTGTCCAGAGCGATTGCACTAATCTCATAGTTGCACCTTAGCTTTTACTTGCTCATTCCTTTTTTTTAAAGTTCTTGTGTGGTTAAGGCTGAGACTAACAAACCTCATTACCAGAATTTGCTCCTGTGGTTTTTGCGGATATGACAAGGAAATCTTGAACCTTCAGTCTTTGCATTTTAGTTTTGGCTCATCAGACTTGACACTTTTTCCTCGAATCCTCTAACCCCCTCCTACGAGACCAGTATAAATGTATAGTATCGGGAAAAACAACAATTATCTATCCTCGTGCCTCCTGAAAGCGATTCTTTTATATTCTTACACTCCTTCCCTCACTTTAAAACTCTCAACAACAAAGAAAACCCTTTAAAATTGCGACCAGCTCAGATTAAACTTTATTTAAGTTTTTGTTACAGTAATTATTATAGTAGTAGTGACCCAAAAAGAATAGTAATAAGACAATGAAAACAATGTTATAAAGTCAAACCAATGATTCTGGTAACAGGTGGGAAGAGCTTGCACACATGGTGAGAGGTCACTCTTGATAGTTTGGACGTTTTCCGGGTCGCAACTTCATGTCCCAGTGAATTTCTGTTGCATCCTTCTTACTGGTTTGTTTCCTGTATTTGGGCGTAAGCCTCATCAGCTTTGACGGAGGAGATTCTTCAGCCATCGAGTGAGAAGATGTTCCTGCTACATAAAATCAAGTTAGCAATGCTCTGACAAAGAGGTCGAGTTATTTTCCAACACATCTCCAAGACTCAGTGGTATTTAACACGCGGAGATTTAGAGAAGCTTCTTCTCACCTTCGTCTTTGTTTTCCGGCAGTCTTCGCTTTTTCCCCTTTTGGAGCATTTTGTCCTATAAAAATCATAAAGTTGCTTTTCACCTCTTCAGTTCTACTGACGTGTGATTGTGGTGGACTTACATCGGTCTCATTGGTGGAACAGTCAAGAAGTTGCTGGTCCTCAGCCTCCTTACAGTACTTTTCTTGTTCCTCGGTAGTCAGAGACTGCCACTGAATGCAACAGATGTTAACAGTGTCAACGGTACAAAACGTTTGAAATATCAAAGCCAAACAAAAACAAAGACAGTTTGATTAGGTTATGACGTGCCCCACACTCACCACAGATCTCAAGTGGGCATTGACGGCACGGATTCCTCTGCGCTTGATGGCAGGTTTCACAGTGCGTCTCTTTTCCTTCATAAAGACCATGAAAGCATTCGGGGATTTCTTTGTGCGTTTGGTCTTTTTCACTCTACAAAACCAAAGAGAACATCCCAAAAAACACCATGAAATGTTACGTTGATGCTGACAAGGAGGAGTGGAAGAAGTGGAGAAGTTTGACTCAGAATCAGTGCCTTCAGCGATGGAGAGACACATGAAATACCGTAGCAACAAAGCTGTGATGTTCACTATGGATGTGTGTGTGTGTGTGTGTGTGTTTATGCTAGTCATACGTACTGCTTTGTGTGAGAGCTCTGTTGCTCCGGCACACCAGGTACATCATCATAGACCTGGAAATGATGAAGCAGGAACACAGCACCATTAAATGCACAATTAAAACTGTTAAATTGTTAAAACAATGTTGGGAACTTGCTGGGTTTAAACGGGCGTAAGTGTGATCATGAAGAATGGAGCGGAGGCCCAGATTAAAATACTGTGGAGACAAAGGAGATCTTTACGTAACTAAATTGCAATGGCGTGTGCGTGCATGCGTGTGTGTTATGACATTGTACCTGTCCGTGGTCACCAGCGTTTAGCTGACGTTCCTCGGAAGATTCCATCTCGTCTGCGTTGTGCTCGGTTGTGTTTGAAGTTGCTTCCAGGTGCAGACCATCATCATGAGGTGGTGTGTGCGCCTGTGCCGGCTGCGGATCAGTGAACGAGGCTGGAAAAGCAGGCCTGCTGGAATCGCTGGAATCGAATTCAGGAATCGCAGTGGCATGTGCAAGTTCAGCGCTGTCCATAGTTTCTGTTGAAGGAAACCGTGGAAACAACAATAATAAGTGCAAATTTTTCAAGTTTCAACAATTCTGCTGGATAAAGAAGTGGAGGCTGTTATTGTTTCTTGCTGATATTTAAAATATTCATTATTTCATCAGTTACAAAGTTAACTGAAGAAATTGTCACCTAAAATGGTTGTGGCTTTCGTCAAATGCTAGTATGCTTTAGTAAATCGCCTTTCCCTCTGGTTTGTAGAGTGTCGTTGAGTTAACTTGAAGACAAGCTATGCTTATATACATAACCTAGATGAAAGAAATAACACTTTAAATCAAAGAGCTGCAAACTAGTTTGATCTACAAAGAAGATCTACAAAGTAACAAACTAGATCCAAATAACCCCAATCTGAATAAAAGGCTGTTTTAATGATTTGGGTACTGGTGCTTTTTTTTTTTTTTAATATTACTAAATCATCTAGCTGCTGACCAACCTGCAGTTCACCGTTTTTTCTGTTTTTACATTTGGTCAGTCTGTTTATATGTGTTTATTGTAGCACTAACCCTTTGGAGCCTTTGAACATAATAAATCTTTAACCAAAGTCTAAAAAGCTTTGTAATTTAACTTTTTTTTTGGTAAGGCGTATGAAACAACCTCTTACATGAATACATTCTTTTTGTAATTTTACCATGTAAAAACTGAACATATTACATTAATACTACCAACTGCTCCTCTAGCTGCTGAAATTGTTTGCAGCTGATGCTGATGTATGAATTTTTAAAGAAATTCGCATTTTACACATTGTGAAATGGGACAAGATATTAATAAATGTAACCACCGGTAAAGGAAAAATGTCTTATAAACCCCCACAGATTATGTGAATACCTTTTTGGGTGTCAAAGTCAAATGGACGGAGGGCCAAATAAAACATTTTGCTACCAGCCGAGGGCCGGACTGTCCGAATGTTCATTGAAACCAAAATTGAACCTACTAAAAACCTAAAAAATATATTACGATTGGATGAATAAAGCAATAATTTCTTATGACTCTGTCAGTAACTTTTAATTTTCAACAGGCACAAAAGACAAATGTCCTTTATATAAAAAAACCTCATAACATGAACATTAAATGAATGAAGTGATATTATTTATGGCACCATCAGTATATTTTGTCATTTAGCAAAAGTGGGCTGAATTTAAGCAACTTCAAAGAAATAAATAATATCAGCAAGGAGAAGTCATGTGTGCAGTGAAAACAAATATTTAACTTTTAAACTTGAACATAGTAAAAACTCTAAATATGTGTCCACACGTCGCAGGTGCTCCCCCTGTTTCCCAAGGCGGCTCCATCTCGACACATCTTGAGACCTCTCCATACAAATCATGTCCCGTAGTTGTCCCGTAGTTGTCCTGTAGTTGTCCCGTAGTTGTCCCGTAGTGGTCCTGTAGGCTGGAGTCGACTAAAAAAGAGCTGTCTTTTGCCTGTCGAGATTTGAGGCCTCGTTTTAATTCCTCGACCTTCCGTAGCCTTTGTTCCACGTCCATATTCTTGTTTTTGTCCGCGTGTTTTGTTTCATAATGCCGTCTCAGATTATACTCCTTCATTAGCGCCACACTTTCTCCACACAGGAGACACACGCAGGTTTTCCAGCGACCTCCGTGAACGTGTACTCCGACTCCCACCTTGTTCGAAACCCCCGGTTCTCAGTGTCCACCTCCCGTTTTGCCATTGTTGATGGGTATCTGAAAGATAACTTTTGCTGTTATGCTAATGACTGCTAATATGCTAATAACTGCTAATATGCTAATAACTGCTAATATGCTAATAACCGCTAATAAATAATGAAATGAAGCCGCCTCCCGCTCGGCGCTTCACCGTTGCATTGTGGGAAATGTAGTATTGGTGCGTACATAATATCTGCGGGCTTCTGGCTTGCAGCGGCTTGCGGGCCGGATCTAATAATAAATCAATATCATCACGAGGGCCAAATAAAACCCTCTCGCGGGCCTGATTAACCCACTGTGCGGGGGTCGGCAACCCGCGGCTCGAGAGCCGCCCTAGCGGCTCCCTGGAGCTTTTTCAAAAATGTTTCAAAATGGAAAAAGATGGGGAAGGGAAATATGTTTTTTGTTTTAATCTGGTTTCGGTAGGAGGACAAACATGACACAAACATTCTTAACGTTTCCCAATGCTGTAAAAATGTGTAGAATAAATTTTAAATTTCAACATTTCCGTCAACGAAGATTTTGCGCCATCTGCTGTTTCATCTTTGTAAATGCAGGCTGCGTTTTATTGCACTCTGTTGCCCAGATAAGGGGCACGTGATGCACGTTCCAGTTTGTTGTTGTTTTTTTCGAATCCTCAAAATAAAAATGACATCAAAAATCAGAACTAATTAATTTTATCAAAGCAATGAAACATAATTAATGAATATTGTAATGAAGTTAAACTTGAGGCATCGTACAACATGGTAGTCACGTGGTGCAGACTTGGCGCACACATGCATGTGTTGCCTTCATTATCAGGCTTTTATAAGGTTTTTAATTTTTTGCGGCTCCAGACACATTTATTTTTTGTTTTTTTGGTCCAATATGACTCAACATTTTGGGTTGCCGACCCCTGGTCTAGTGGGTTAATCAGCACATGCTGACGCTTTGAAGGCCTATGGTTTTTTTTTATCGTGCCAAAGAGAGTAATGAAATTACGTCGCTACAGGATATAATTCGAAACAACAACAAGAGAGGTTTGAACATTGCGATTTTTCATCTGAAACTACACTTATTAATAGCACACCAAGAAAACAAGCGTTGGAAAATATAAAGTTTATAGACTAAAATTTAACGACAGCACCGAGCCTGAAAATTCCCACAGCGTTTGAATGCAGCACCATTAGTCTGCGTTTATAAACTGGGACGCTCCCAGTCAGGCCAGTCTAGGTGAGGCACTGGAAAAGATGCAGCTGTACTGTTGGGGGGACAGCTCCAGTGGACAGTTCGGTCCACGGACAGCGACGCGTCCCGTTTCATGGACTGTCCCGCGGACCGTGATCGACATCAGCTGTGGGGATCGACACATTTTGTTCCTCACGGAGGACGGATGCGTTCTATCCTGCGGAAACAACTCAGATGGACAACTTGGACGAAAGAAGAAACATAAGAATAAAGCACCAGGTGACTATAATTAATGTATTTTTTATTAAAGATCGAGTTGACAATATCTTTTTATACCGCCCCCTGATGAAGAACAACAACAAAAAAATAAAAAAATAAAATATATGTATATAATATTCACATAAATGTTACCGTTTAGTGTTGAAGCATGGAATCAGTTTAATTTTTAGGAATTTATTTAAAGCACGGACTCTACATCTTCATTATTCCGACTGGAGACCTGAGCAAAGTTTCGGTTTCGTTTCCCTCTTGTCAGCTCAAGCAACGAAAGTTAACTAAATGCACAGGCAGCAGCTGGATTTTTGGTTTTCATTCACTTGCAGAACAGCAAGATACTTTCATTTCACTTGGATTTGATATAACACTTTTTTAGGTTGCGTTACTATGAATAAGCACTTTTCCTCTGACAACATCTGACATAAATTACCGCAATTTTTTTCCTTCCATTATTGATAAGGAGCATTAGTACAAAGTGTCGGCTGAATTTCTTCACTAACAGTTATACTTATTTTATCTAAAAAGCATGACGCTTTTAACTTCTCCAACAATATAACGCTTTGTATAAAAAAAAATACACTTTTAAAAAATATCAATTATATATTTGTGTTTTGAATATAACGCAGATTTCCAGTCAGGTAAAGCTTTAATGTACATCACTGGAATATATAACTTTTGGGTGCATTTTGCAACCCAGGTTGTGTGGAGGGGCTTGGCCACGTCGTGCAGATCTCTTGTGGTTGCAACCACAGTCTGGCCGTGGATGCATCAGGACACGTGTTCTCCTGGGGTGCTGCAGAAGACGGACAGCTGGGCTTGAATCCCAATCCGCTGAGCGGCAGACCCAGGCGAGTTCCTACTGGGTGCCATTTCTGACTCAAATCCTTTGATTCTAATGTGTATCTCATGGACGTGCAGTATGGTGACCATACCGTTGCGAGTCCCTGTCGTTCAGGTTGCCTGTGGGAAATCCCATTCTGTGGCCCTAACTACAGGTGCGACCTGCCTTTCTTTCTTAATTAAGTTCTCACGTTTACATTGAATTTCAGATTGACGGTGTGCAATGTTGAAGTAGCACAACTTGAGGAGATTTCAGCCTTAAATGACCTTAAACATGGTTTTAAGAGGCATCAAATCATAAGTGTCACATATTGTTTCATGCAAGACCCATATTAATAATCATAATAATAATAACCCCTCCAGGAGGTGATGTGCTGTCATGGGGATCAAACAGTTATGGTCAGCTGGGACTTGGGACAGAGGTTCCTTCGCAGGAGACGCCAGCCTTGGTTGCTGGTCTCGTCGGAGTGCCCGTAAGCCAGATTTCAGCTGGAGCGACCCATACTATGTTTCTGACACTCGCTGGCCTGGTGTACTGCTGCGGCGCCAATCAATCCGGTCAGCTTGGGCTCAACAGAGTGGATGAAAAAGGTACCAACAGCAGACGTTTACCTTTCTTTAAAACCCACCCAGCACCCTTTATCCCAAACTTGGGTTTTCAGCCTGGATCGATCAATAATTGAATGTCATTAAAATGTGTTTTAAGTGACTTATCATCTAAAACAGGAAGGTTCGATGTCTGTATGGTACCCAGGCTCAGGCCTCTGGGGGTGTGTTTCATAAGCTGTGGAGAGGCACACACTGCCGCGTTAACGATGGTACGACCTTCTGCGGTATTTTCAGTCTACGAACCTTCAGGTATTCCAGAGTGTTGTGGTCTTTTTTTTTTAGAATGGGGAGGTTTTCACTTTTGGCGAGGGCTGCCACGGACAGCTCGGACACGGTTCCACGGCCGACGAACTCAGACCCAGACTCGTCGAAAGCGTCGGCAGACACGCTTCACAGATCTCCTGCGGCAGGTGAGAGGTCGGAGGTGGCGAACAGATCGTGGAGAGTAGGAATAGTCACTGTTCCACTTAAAAAAGGTAGAAGTTGTTAGGGTGAACTTTGGTCGTACAATGATTAAAACCAACTCTGACACTTATTTTCACATTTTGTTGTAATTCACATTGTAGTGAGATTTTGCTTTCAGGGATCTGAGTTTTTTTTCTGATTTTTTTATTTGTATTGTGTGCCGCTTAGCTATCACACCCTGGTACTGGGCTCTTCTGGGCATATCTGGGCTTTTGGCAGTGGAAACAAAGGCCAGATTGGGACCGGGCATCAAGATGACGTTCTGACTCCCACTATGGTGGAGCTTCCGTGGACGACAGACGACGCAGCAGCAGCACCCACAGGTTTGTGCAGCGCCCGTGTGCTGGCTGTGGGGTGAGCAATTTGGATTATTTATTTATTTATTTTTGCAGATTTGAAAATATCAGCTGGTTGGAACACAAACTTTGCCTACGTATCAACTGTCCAGGTAACGAAAAGCAAACTCGTGAAACAGATTTATTGTGGATTTATTATCGGAAAGATCGTGACAATACTTGTAAAGAAACTTTCACCTGTTTCAACAACTTTTTCTGTCTCTGTATAAACTCCGCACATCGATGTCACATCATTTTCACGCCTCTGCTAACGTTGTGTTTTGCAGAATCCAAAGCGGGGACAGGTAACTGGGCGGCTGAACGAGGCCCGACTGCAGAGGTGGCTCAGGACGACGACCCCCAACACAGAGACCGAGAAGTATTTATCCCACAGTGGTTAGCGCGCATGTTCCATCACGTGATGATCGTAACAAATTCGTTATTTCTTTTCATTTCAAACAGTGAAATAAAGTCAGTGTTTTTCACGAGTTCAAGTCTTGTTTCGAGTTTTACAAAGGCTGGGTAAGTTCTTAGTTTCTTGTAAAATATCGAGCATAGTTTTTCAGAAATGTTTTTACAAAACAGGAAGAAAAAACTTGTTTTTGTCACAATTCTATTTTGGCTTCAGTGGACCTTCATTAGAAGCCGGTGCCTTGACTGTGGACCTTGAGGCGGTCTGCCGAGCTTTTGATCAGCTCTTGGCAATACCCTGGATCAAAAAACTGTTCAAAGTGAATATATTTATTATCACTGTCTAACTAAAGCTAAGACATTGCATTAAAACAAATCATTCCAAATTTTCTTCATTTCCAAACTCTTCTTTTTCATTGCAGGATAATTTTTCTTTCCTGACTGACACACTGATGCTATCAAGGACTGCTCTGAACTCGCCTGAGATCATTCTGATTCTGCTGGCGTGTCCACTTTTTCAAGAGGAAACACACGTTTGTCACGTCTGGAAAATAGCACTGGTCATTTCGGATCTGAAGGAAAAATGTCTGAAGGCACTGAGTAAACACAGTCTTCTTTTTTTCTTACACACATGAATAAAATTTAAAAATACATTTTGAACGAGGACAATCAAGCATCGTGTCTGAGAGTTGAGATCACGCTGAGACCAGATGTGACAGATGTGATTGCAACTCAGGTTTATACCCCCACAATTTGATTTCTAAACACTTCCCTTGAAAGATGATTATTGTGTTATTAATAATGTTATTATTAATAACATTATTAGAGGTCTAAATAAGCATCTGCCTTCAATTACGATATTTAAATTTGAAAATTGGGAGTAACGTTGCCTTGATGCTGTATAAAGGTGGTGTGTGCTTTTGTTTCCTGCAGAAGATTGCTGGTCCTCTCTGATGCCCCCCATGCTGCTGAAGCACATCTTGGTGTTCAAAAACACCCTGGGCTTCATGCTCAAAAACTCTCTCCACGTGCCAGTAGGAAAACACGTGCTGGAGATCCTGAAGCTGTTGTTCCAAGTAGGTGTTATATGTCTCTTGTGTTGTTTTCTGTTGTCATCTGTTCCTCTAGTTTTGCGGGGACATTTTGCTCTGCTAAGATGTGTCTGTGATGAAAGAAATTGGTCCATGGATATTTTCATTCATTTTAGTTTCAGGTTAACTCGTATAAAATCACGTCTGTATTTCTTCTCCTCAAGGGCGTTCCCAGAGGTCTCTGTTCAAATTTTGGCTAAATCTTCCTGCATCTTCAATTCAATTCAATTTTATTTCAAGTGCCAGTTCACAACATTGTTTACTGAGCCGTAAATGGTATTTTTTGCCATTTTTGTACTGTGTCTCATCGTCCTGTATAAAATGAGTACTAACCCTTACTAATGAAACATAATTGAATCAATATCCAAATATTAGAAATGAGCGACAGATAAAATAAGCGCAACCATTCCTTAATAGCTTACTGTAGTGTTTGTTTTAATTTCTGGTTTGTTTTTTTGACAGGAATGATGAGATCCCGACAAGTGTTTATCATTTCCTTCACTGAAATCAAAATAACACAACTATTCTTTTTTTTCCCCACACTTTTAATGTGGTGTCTATTTCTTTTTGTCATTTATATTATCTTTCCCAGGCAAACAAGGCTGGAAAGTCCTACAAGCTCCCTCTGAGCACATTTCCTGTAGAGGAAATCAACTGTATAAATGTACATCCTGCGCTGTGTCTAAAACCTTGGAGTCTTTCTGTAGAGGTAAAACTAGTCACTATGTACAGTGTGTGTGTTTGATGTGTTTGACACAATATATCCTCTTCTGAGCTCTTCTCATTGCATCTGATTGCATTTATTTCTAAGAAAATGTCCATTTTCCAGAAGGAATACAAACCTGCACTTTTCCGCCAGTACCCCTTCCTGTTACCTCTGGAATTCAAGGTGGAACTCTTTAAAGCTTCCGCCTTCATAGAAAAGGTAAAACTGAATTTACAGAATTTATTTATATCTACTTGTATGCATGAAAGAGGTTTTATAACAGGAGAGCAGAGGTTTTATTTTTTCAGCTTTTACAAACGTAGTGCCGTCCACGTTTACACATGCGCATGCAACGTGCATGAGTGTCAACTTGCGTTTGACTTCAGCATCCCCAACACACGATGGCGTAAAACACTGCTGAGGCCACCACAGTGTCGTAGAAGGTCCTCAGAAGAGCCCTGCTCACCCTGAAGGACCTCAGTCTCCTGCAGGGCGTTGGTGTTGTGGGACCAGTCTAGTATATATACAACTCCATGTCTGACCCCTGGATGTTCACCGGTGTGTGAAGGTCCTACGGAAGTCAATCCCCATTTCCTTCGTTTTACTGGCGTTAAGGAGAAGGTGGTTCTCCTCACACCATTCAACCAAGTCGGTGATAATTCGGTGATAATTCCTCTGTACTCCAGCTCGTTCCCCTCGCGCAGCCAACCATTTATTAACCATCATTAAAATAAAAACAAAGCTTTTTTATTATCAGTGGTGTTGCTTTATTATCATTTTTTTTTTGTACTGCATTGCAATTCATTTACGCCTGTGGATTTTTATTTTGTTGATTATGCTGGTTTTATTCCAGATCCATTGTGGCAGTGCCCAATGCCGACGAACAGATGAAATGAAAACACAAACACCGTTTAATACTTTTGGATGTAACTGTAATTCATTCTCCAATTACAGGAAGCGGAATATCTAAACTACCAAATGATGATGGTGACGAGGGCTTCCACTGACTCCCCCCCAGCGCCTTTCTTCCAGCTGACTTTGAGACGGAATCATTTGGTTGAGGATTCCTTCAGGCAGCTGGCTGCAGCTGACCACTGCGCCTTCAGGAAAAAGCTCCTGGTAAACATAACTTGCGCCTACAACCGGCTAGGTTGTTCAGTGTTATTGTCTGGCTTCTGTCTTGTTTGTCTGTTTTGAAATTTCTGCTTCATTTTGAAGAAAAATGTATACTCCAAAAATATTGCTACTCCTTCCACACACCCCAGACATGTACCATAACGCTAATCAGACGGTCATTCATGTACAGTGAATGGTGTGTGTGTGTGCACACTGGTATTGGCTGCACACTCTTAGTATAATTTAGTGTTGGTCTGGGTAAATAATTAAACAGCATTAATAATTAAACAGCAACAATAATCAAACAGCATTAGCTGTTATTCTTTGTCTGTATGGCTAAAATCTGCTCAGACCGGATTTGGTCAGTATGTATTTACCTATATTAATAAAAAAAAAATTGTGCCTGCTTATAGGTGATATTCACAGATAACAGGAAGGTGACGAACGTTAACATCAGTGACTTTTTTCTTCATGTGTTTGGCCATCTGATCGATCCCAAATCTGGCATGTTCATGTACAACGAGGACGAGACTCTGGCGTGGTTTCCCCCGAAGGTAACGCTGTTTGATGAACACCCCCCTTATTGCCTCGTTGAAAGTACCGGTAGCAGTCCCCAAACTTCCAGCCTAATGTTGTTGCTCAAATGTGCCCACAGCCGAAAAAAAAAGCAAGGATTTACTTTCTGTTTGGCGTCCTGTGCGGACTGGCTTTCTTCCACCAAAACATGGTCCACCTGCCTTTCCCCTTGGTTCTGTTCAAGAAGCTCCTGCGAGTCAAACCCTCCCTGGATGACTTGAGGGAGTTTGATCCTGTTCGGGCAGAGTACGTTCTGGAAACAAACTGCAGAATAAAACCTGTGCTTTTGGTTTTTTTTTTTTTGCCAAATAAGCAGCCCTCCACTAGTGTTAGTCCATCATTTCTAATGATTTCCACGACTTCACTCCTCAGGTCTTTGCGTTACTTGCTAGAGGACTGCAGCCCTGAGGAAGTCGAAAGCCTGGATGCCACTTTTACAGTATTCGAATCTATTTTTTTCCAGATTTTTTTTTTTTAGTCAATGCATTTGTGGCTTTTTTACACTAATGTGGTGGTGTTCCTTGTTGCAGGAGACTTGGGGCGGTGAAACAGTTGAGCTGGATCCAAGTGAAAGTGGCAAACCTGTCACAGCATCAAACAGGTGCTGGATACGCGCAGGTCATCTTTTCTAAGGGTGTTTTCACACAGGCAGCTTTTAGGTCGACCGAGTTTAACTTTCAGTCTGGTGTGCACCAAACAATCTTCACACCAGAGACCGCCACCAAGGCTGATCTTTGGTGGAACGCAGGTTCTGAGCTCGGTGCGTTGTGTGAAAGCAGCCACACCAGCTGCCTGGAGTGTTTTGTAAGTTTTAGCTTAAAAAAAAAACCAAAGAAGCTCATTGGTATCTGAGAGAACCTGAGCCCGGTACAAGCAAAAAACTCCTTTTTTAAAGGAATAAACCTGGAGCAGGTCCAGAATAAGACAAAAGTTTGTGTGTGTGTGTGTGTGTGTGTGTGTGTGTGTATAAATATATATGGCTACATTTCAGCTATGTTTTAAGTCTTACTCTCTTTTTTTCAATAGGCAACAGTTTGTCGCAGCATTCGTCAACCACGCCTTTAATGCGTCAGTGGAGAGCGTGTTTGAGGAGTTTAAGAGAGTATATAAAGAATTTCATATTATCATTGAATGCCTAATAATGAAAAATATTTTATCAGTCACACAGTAGTGAGATTTGAATTAAGTGATGGTGAGTCATATCAATCCCAGAATATTGATACTCGTCGATAAATACTCTTATTCCTAGTTTCGGCTTGCATCGATAGACTCCAAACATAAAGGTTCACATCATCTTTTATCATTAAAAATTAAAGTTCAGAGCTCTAAAATTCAGCTCACATCTAAACAGATTATTTCTGAACACATCAAATTCTGATTAGAGTAGAAATAAAAGAATATCTCAGTACTTAATTCATGGAATTTTGTGCTAGGCTGAACTATTTAATTACATGTAAAGATTTTTAATCCCTGAGTTCTCTATTTTTATTAACAGAACACAGTTTATGAAGAACCCTATGATGCCAACCATCCAAACATTGTCACCTTCTGGGAGGCGTTTGACAGGCTATCGGCAGAAGAAAAGAAGCATTTCCTATGTATGTATCTTTATGTACTGCAATCATAACGCACCTTATCAAGTACCGTTATTTTTACACCGGTGCTGCCATTTTCAGACAATCATTCTCTTCTTTGAATGTGTTTCCAGGGTTCCTGACAGGCTCTGAACGTGTACCCTTGGGTGGTATGAAGAGCATTAAAATGGCCGTGGCAACTTTGGCCAATGCCACAGAGCTCGCCCTGCCAGAGTCCCTCACCTGTTATCACCTGTTGATGTTGCCCGTCTATGACAGCGACTCTCCGGACAGCATCAGCCTCATGCAGAGCAGGCTTCTTCAGGCCATTTACAACAAAAGCGGGTTTAGGAGAGAGAGAACCGCAAGCAGGCACTAGGAGCATCGGTTACGCATGGTCTTAGGCGGTTTTGGTTCTATATTCTTATTTTTCTTTCTAACTGGAGTCATTAATATAACTTTTGATCAATCCAGTAGCATTCAGTTATAAACAAAATAATAGAAGCAAAATAATATCTGCTTTATCTGCTATTATTTTTCGTCATATTTAAAGATTTTATCAGGGATTCTGAGCAAAAAACACAATTCTTCACTTACAGGACCACTTTCTTTACAAAGTGTAGCAGCTGTTGTCATGGGAACGGGTGCATGGAGACATCCCACTGACTGTAAGAGCTCTGAGAAGCGCACGTGTACTGTTGCAAACCTGCTCCCAGCGCCACGAGCAAGGGTTCCAAGTAGAAGAATATACCTTTATTCATCCCACAACAGGGAAAATTCACAACTAATCAGAAGGCATGAGTGGGTTTCTATGCCGGGGTTGATTTGGTCCTTTTTCCTGCTCAGAATTGCCCGACGCAAACTATTATTCCTAACTGGAACTCACTTTACCTAATTTCTCCTGGAGATGAATGTATCTTTTTATTTATCTATCTGAAATGGATATTTGTGAAGTATCAATTTACTCATGTGAGAAAAAAAAGAATGATTGACTGTGCAGAAGCTTTTAGGCCTGAAGCGTCTACCTTTTTAAAAGATAAGCATTAAAAATTCTTTCTGCCATGTGATGCCAGGTTCATTAAGGCAAATATTTGTAGAGCTAAGATTTGTTTGCTGTGTTCGACATTTGTTGAACCATTAAAATACAATTTTAATATCCCTTGAAATAATCGACTCTTGGTGTTGACTGCAAACTCACAAAAAAAAAAAAAAAAAAAAAAGAATCAGTTTTAAAATCAGTGTAAGGTTTTGGAAGAATGGACATTTATTTTCAAGGTCATCAAAAAAAATTCTCACAACTGCTGACTTGTTTGACATGACTAAATAGGTACTTACACACCTCATACAAGTGCAGAATTAAAATGGTTTCTTTTTTACTTCTAAATGAACAGTAAAAGAGCAAAGGGTCAAAAGCGAACGCTGTTCACGGTGCTGTAAGTACACTTTGAAGAGCTTAAACGTTTTCTTAAAAGTCGGTTAAAATGACTGTACAGATCAAATTGTGAGTGCTTTTTATTCCACCTGCAGTGTAAAAAGCAGGGAAAAAGTTGGCCACAAGCTGTCGAAACGTCTAATCTGTCTCAAGTTTTTTTTATTAAAGAGTAATCAGGCAGCAACTTTCATACAAAAACACATGAATGAAGGGTGAAAATGTCCCCGCACTCTTTCTGCTCCCCTTCCGCAGTGAAAACAGTCACAAAATCTTTGTTCGGATCTGATTTTCAGTTCGTCTTTAGCAGTAAACTGGACGGGTTGGCGTGCTTTCTTTCTGTCGGCTCAGACGACACAAAAAAAACCCCCCAAAACAAAACCCTTTATGAAATATAAGACCCACAGCTATCATCTGCAATAACACTTTTGTCGTACAAACACATTTAAATATTTCTACAGAAACAGACAAACAGCTTCAGCTGCAAATTTTGAACATGAAACAAGACAAAAGGCAACATATCAGGGGTTTTGTGCTGTGATGTAAAAGGCAGTAGTGCCTGGTTTGCTCCACACACACACACGGGACTGAGTCTGTGCAGTTCTGCTGTAAGTATTTAGAAAAGGGAAACATCTTCCGAGTTCATGTTCTACCCAGTGAGTTTGTGTTTTATCTGATGAGGTGGTACGTGAGCCAGAACATGAAGACAGGCTGTGCTGCTGCTATAGACATGGTGAGGTACATCCTTAGCTGGTTCCTGGTTCCTCTGACCAACTTCCCCTCTGCCGCCGCTTCAGATAACAACTTCAGGCGTAAGGTGCGAATCTGTGAACGACGGCAACAAATCAGCAGTGTTCTTATGCAACCAGAGTTCTTAAAAACCATTAAAAAAGGGTGTTTTTTTTTTTTTGCATTTTCCCACTTGCAATAGTCTCTGCAATGATTCATTTTGAAACTCAAGCAGCAACTGTTACCATAAAGATAAAGATGGCAGCGCAGCACCAAAGAAGACAAAGATAGTACGCTAGTCTCCCAAACAACAGACCTGCTACAACCCCAATGATCATCCTAGAAAGAGAAATAGGAAACAGCCAAAGTTTTAGAACAACGAATCAACCGGGAACCACAAAGAAGACCAGAAAATGGTCATGAACGTGGAAAATAATGCACAAAAATACAACATACCCGACATATTTGTACCCTGAAAAGGCCAACAGGTCTATTGTGGTGAGATCTGTGTTGACGGCCACGAGGTAGAGAGACAGTAGGACAACCAGGACCTCCATGATCAGCCACACCAAGGCCGAGCTAGCCTGGACCCCCAGCAGTTCCGGAGAAAACCTGGAGGGGGCAGCACAGAGCTAGGGTTTAAGGCTGACTACGGCTGTTTTAGCTCATCAGTGGTATAAAATGTATAAAATGATGATTTCTACACATACAATACAATAACTTAGCTCCAGTATTTCAGTCAAAACATTTGAGAAACGATGTATAACACATGAATTCAACCAGATCTCATTCGTTAGCGATATTTAGTCAAAACATCGTACACATTTACATCAGTGTGACGTCAGCAAGGATTTTTTTTTTTTATAAAAAGTGTACCTGTTCTGTGTGCCGAGCGCCAGTCCAGCCACTAGGACATATGTGATGAAGGCCATGACAGGAATATAGAGGTCGGGAGCGTTCACGTCGAAACGAGGAGCCACGGGGGTGTTCTGCTGGAAGTTCACCTCCCAGTTCTACAGTGAGACACACAATGGCAAGTACAGACTCAGGTCAAATGAATTCTGTAAATAATAGAATAATAGACCTACCTCATGCATGTAAGGAAAAACCACAAGGCCCAGCTTCTTTCCCACATAAAGAGTATCGACAGCAAAATAGTACTTCAGCTTGGAAATTGGGATGAATCTGTCGAGCTTAAAGAAGACGCGCACCACTCAGTATGAGTCCTTTGCATGAGTAAACACAAGACATGTTACCGGACCTGTCTTACGTTTTTGTCCACCATTTCCCTTCCCTGTGTTGCCAGCGAGCTGCCGTAGGCCATGGCCAGGTTAGACACGGGGTCCGACAGAATGGACTGACCAGGAAATCCTGACGCCTGGGGCCCGGCCTGGCTTTTGCTGTACATGTACACGTTCACAAATATGTAAGGACATGTAATTGCGCTGCAAATCTGTTGGTGCTTTTCATAAAAACATTAAATCTCAACCACTGGAGAGCACGTAGAAACAAAAGACAACATTTCCAAGAGTGTTTGGCAGCCATGCCCACCTCATATAGGATCCAGCCCCCGCCCCGCTGGTATCTTCAAACAGCTCACTGCCCCCCAGGCTGTCCATGGAGGGATTCCGTAGGCGCAGATTTGGTTCTAAATATATACATATATATATTTTAATAGTGGTGAGAACAATGTGAAGATCACCTGTGGTTTTAGTGACACTAATGATGATGATTGTAAGCGAAACAGACAATTCAAAATCACGTAAAAATGCAAGTTAAATAGCCTTCAGTAAAAGAGCTTTTAAGTAAAACTGTCAAAGGATAAAGTCTAAATGGAATTATAGGTAATAAAATAAGCTATGCTATACATACGTCCTATTATTAGTATTTCTATGACGTTGTTGTTAATATTTAAAGATTATGATTATACAACCTGACACTTTCAAGTTTCAGGTAGAAAATTAGCAGTTTTTTCCTCATTTTTATTTCGATTTAAATGCGGTTGTCTTAAATCTGAGTCCTTCTGGAGGTGCTGGTAAATTTGAGTTTACCGGTCATTGTTTCAAGGACAATGACAGCGTTAAAATTAATGACGGCCCCACTATAAATCTAGATAGTAACTACACATTTTATACGGGCAGGAAGACAGAAAGTTAACATCAACCACTAAACAATAATTGAAATGGCTCCATAGAATCGTAGACCTCCCTAATAAGACCGCTGTGAGTGGACGAGAACCGTTAGCTAGTTTAGCCGTATGCGTTGTACACCCCAGCTAATAAGCTGCACTGATAACTTGGTTCGGGTAAATATTATACATTTGTGGCCAACAACGATCCACTTTTTCAGTATGTTTACCAGTTCGGCTTAAAATTTTGCTGACACCAGACAATACTGGTGGTTTCGATTTTTGTTGCCTCAGCCGGCTAAAAACAGCGACTACATCACACAGTTGCCTGTGCGTCGTCTTCAGAGGAGCTAGCAAGTTTATAACTAAATTTAATCGCTAAAATAACATGACTTACGCTGTCTCAAAGCGCTTTGAGTTGCAGTATAATCCATTGCAACTGACTAAATGGCTGCAGTAGCCGTCAGAAGAACACTCGCCCGTAAATATTGAACTATATAGGGAAGTTACAGTCATTCATAACATTCACA
>CAAE01014617.1:16216-44645 GCA_000180735.1 Tetraodon nigroviridis
CTGGTAATAAAAGGGTTAAAGTTCTTGCTGCCTGTTTCTGGCACGCCTCTCTTCAGCACCAGAAGCTGCATGTGTGTTTCTATGTGCAGAGCTGATAGCTCCTCCAGCCTCACAGCTAAAGAGGAAGGACGGAGAACACACACAAAGCTAGGAATACTGCTCAGTCTGAGCGTTGCAGAGTTCACCTTGTCCCCCCTTTCCTCTGATTTATCTCTCTACAACCACGCCTGAGTGAGAAAGCACACAGAGGAGGGACAAAGGCGATGACGTCACAAACACGCCCTGGTGTTGGTGGGTGTAGGTGCTCCTGTCCACCAGAGGGGGCAGTGTTGCGCCCACACTGACTTTCAGCACCACCACTGTGGACTGACGGCTGCACGAGGGCAGCAGCGACTTTAGGTCCTCCAGCGTTAAAAAAGACAAACAAACAAACAAAAAAAACCCTTTAGATGCAGGATTAGATAGTCAGAATTACCAGTTTATAGTACACTGAAAGGAAAAGTGAAGCAAAGGTTTTATTATTATTTTTTATTGTCTGAGCTGCACTACCCACTAACAAGTTGATTCCTATTGCATTCCAGGACACTTTAATGTTTCCTTTTCAGGAATTAACTCCAATTTATTATTCTCCTACAAACTGAATTGCTTTAATTTATTAATCTTTTTAAAGCCAAATAATGAAACTCTATCATACTCTATTTTAAAATACAAACACTGACTATTGGCTGTGTGTCTATCATATTGAGGTTAAAGGATTCAAATGTCGTCATGTGTGGCCCTAAACATTGATGTGTGACAGCAGATGGGGAAGAAGCTGCACTGTTTTACAGTTGTTTCAAGTTGTTATTGTTATTGTTATTATTATTATTATTATTATTATTATTATTATTATTATTATTAATAATGAGTATTAGTCCCTGTCAGTGGAACCAGGAAGTAGCATCTGACCCTATTTTGTTGCGGAGGCCATCTTGAAAATGTTCTATGCTCACTGCCGTGCTAATGATAATGCAAACTCACTTAATATCCTACAAAGATTGTTCCAAAAGCACATAATTCATAGGTTTAAGATTTACTGGAACATTTAACTGCCATGTTTTCTCTCTTCACAGAACACACAACCTGGGGCAACTCTGAGGCAGAGTACACCCCTGAGGCCACTGCCGTCCCAACACCAACTGTATAAAGAAGACTGCAACGACAATGGAAAGACTTCCGGTACCCTACCACATTATTGACAGGCCAAACATGCGCGACAGCCTCTGTTCTACCGGCTGAGGGCGAACCAGCTGCCTACAGGCTCAGAACCAGCAGCTCTGGCTCCCCCTAGCCGCGCCTCCATGTTTCCTTGTTAATGCGCACCATAACGCCTTGACCCTCCCTTCTCTGACACAATGTACACTCACCACAGTACACTAAAAATCACATTTTTTGTTCTAATCTGGTAGAATATAGCTTCTTCTACCCTCCTAGTGGCCACTGGACACTGTTTGACACAAGCCAAGGCAGGATTTCTTACCTTTCTGATGGTGCCTATGCCTACTCCTCGCACTCCAAAGTCCTAACCTCGCTAGATTCCGTCTTCTTCCCAGCAATCCCCGCAAAAAAGGACACTTCCATGTTTGTTAAATATGTAGGGGTGCTCATAATGCATTAAACAATTGATTAACACGCTAAACCGTCATTTAGAACAATAAAAATGACCAGTTTGGCTGTTTGAGATGTTTTATTTCCCCAAAAAATATTAAACATTTGTATTAGTTGTCTTAAATGGTAGAACCCACTAGTTGAATGTTCACTGTTCTACCTGCATATTTTTGATTTGTTCTGGTCCATCCTGCAGTTTACTTTTGATTCCGACTCACGCTGGTTCGACTGTGCGCAACCAAAGTCTTCAGCATCTCTCCGGTGCGCCTTTGCGTCTTTGCAAGGCCTTGGGGGATCTTTGGGTGGTTTTATGCAAAACTTTGCTGATATTTAAACACAATTACATTGTTTTCTTTTCATCTGAGGCAAGCAAACACCATTTATATGTGCTTAGAATTCAGTTCAAGTCGATTCTCTCCAAAAGTGGCCAAGTGCATCCAAAGGCACATGGAGCTTTTCAATGGATCCAGGAGGAGGGAAAAAAGCTTTTATATAAAGTTTTTAAAGTTTTTTTTTTATACTTTCAAAATATTAATAATAAATTGTTAGAGTTTTACGCTTTTTTGTCTAACAGAAATCTGTTCGGAAAGAACTTGCACACAAAAAACCTCCAAATTGCGCACTCCACTTTAGAGATATATATGTATGTAAAAGGACTTGTGTTTAAACATGAGATACACCTAATTTATAATAAATATAATAATAACGTCCTATCACAACTTGAGCACTGATCTCCGTGTAAAGCTCGCCGAGTGTCAGAACCAGCCCCGAACCAAGCTTGAAACGTACCTGTTCGTGCGTAAAAATACAGCTCCCAGGAACCAGGATCCAGGTCCTCCCAACTGGCTGGATGAAACCAAAGGAGCACAAACCCGCTGCTTTTATAGCAGCGGACCAAACATGAATCTCCAGCGCTGGTGAATAAGCCCCCCCACTCCCCCCCACCACCGCCCTCTGAACGGCAGTTCGAACGCACCCTCAGGTAAACACGTTTACACTCCCCCTTCAGAGGTACCTGATGTTCATGTCGTGTTTTTCGTCCTGCGTGTCCAGACCTGAGCCTTAAGACCGCGCGTCCAGCCGCTTTTAGGCACCGCAGAAGCCTTTTACTCAAAGCCGAAGGGAAAATGGAAAATATAGCAAACCGTCCGTTTAAACCGACAAAACATTCATTATTTGACCCGGAATGTCCGTGGGCATCATGCTCTGCGTTGCTGGTGAGACATGTGGGGCCCCTGTTTGGCGAGCAGCGCAGCCGGAGCTGCATCCGGACGCGCGTCGGTTCCACCCTGGATTCGCTGCAGCAGCTGTCAAACGGGTCAAATTTCACTGCAGCCGCTGTCGCGTCCAAAACCGTGGCCAAAGACACTCGTGCACGATCAGCTGTGGGTTTGTTGGTGGCCAAAACAGCGCAGGGGGCTTCAGAATGCAGAACGGGCGCTGCCGCAGAAGCGCTTCTGCGGTTTGACGCAAATGCGCCGCTTCTTGTGCTCGGACAGGAGGAGGCAGCTGGTGCGTCCCGCTAACGGCTGCAGCCGCAGGCGTGCGTGGAAACAATGACTGCATTCAAAGGCCAGCCTGGCTTTTTATCAAAGAATCCCCGCTGCTGTTCATATTTGTCATGACATTTTTAAAAAGCATGGCATATTGCTGTAAGTAATTCAGCAAATTCCCAATAATGGTATTAAGAAATATATTTTACCAAAAAAAATCTTGTGGAACGTTTATACTGTGGGAGTCTTTATAAATTGTTAGCAGCTTCTTGCTTCAGGACACGTAAACAGACGGCGGACAGAATTATCTGATGAAGCTCTGGGTTTAAAAGACTTCCAAACGGCCCCAAACGGCCCCAAGAGGTCCACCCAGGCTTTGTTTGTTGTGTAAAAACCTTTATCCTGGGGGGTAAATTCAAATTAGGATTAGATAAAGTCGGTGATGTTGTCAGCATTCAGGACAAGAACCAAAAAAGGAGGACAAAGGGAAAGAATATTAATAAAACTAAACTGGAGTTACTGATTACTTTTTAAAAACATTCTTATTGTTAAAAAAAAAAAAAACACAAACATTTCAGTTTAATTCCAGTTTAGGGTGAAGAGTTAAGGTTAGGATTCAGGGTTAAAAATTTGAGATAATTTGCATCAGAGTATGCTGGGTAATTCATTATGCATTCTATTCTATTCTATGGTCCTTACTGAGACAGAAATGCAAATTGTGTGTGTGTGTGTGTGTGTGTGTGTGTGTGTGTGTGAGTGTGAGTATGTGTGTGTGTGTGTGTGTGTGTGTGTGTGTGTGTGTGTGTGTGTGGTCCTCTAGGGCTATGCTAGTCACACATTCTTTTTTGATCTATAGGAAAGTTAAAAAACTAACTACCAGCGGTTGTGCAAGTTCCCCCAATGAAGATGTCAGGGGTCTGTAATCTTCGTCCTAAATTCACAAGAATAAAGAAAAAAAAACAGAAAATCTGATTGTAGGATTTTTAAAGAATTTATTTATGAATATATCACATAAAATGAGTATTTGGTCACCTACAAAGCAAGATCTCTGGCTCTCGAAAACCTGAAACTTCTTCTTTAGGAAGCTCTTCTGCCCTCCACTGGCTTCCTGTATTAATGGCACCTGAACCTTTAATGTGTGTAAAAGACACCCGACCACAGCCTCAGACTCCAAACGCCACCATGGCCACGACCAAAGCGCTGTCCAAGGACACCAGCAACAAAATGGCTGACCTCCACAAGGCTGGAAGAGTGGATCTACAACAGGCCGGCAGCTCGGTGGAACCAATCAACCGTGGGAGCAAGTATTAGAAAATGGAAGACAGACAAGGCCATCCATCCATCCATCCATCCATTTTCTTCTGCTGTGGAAGAAAATGGGTGGATGGATGAATGGATGGATGGATACAAGGCGACTGATAATCTCCTTCAATCTAGAGTTTAATGCAAAATCTCATCCAGTGGGGTCAAACTAATGATGAGAACGTTGAGCAAAAATCCCAGAACTACAGTGGAGGACCTGGTGAGAGAGAGAGACAGAGAGACAGAGAGAGACCAGAGAGACCAGAGAGACCAGAGAGAGACCAGAGAGAGACCAGAGCAGGTGTCACCAAACTACGTGCCCGCGGGCACCCGGTCGCCCGCAAGGACCACATGAGTCGCCCGCGGGCCTGTTCCAAAAATAGCACATCTCATAGAGAGGTGCGTCTAAAAATTAATTTTGTTCTGTTTCTTTTTTTTTTTAATCACACTTGTATGTATATAGATTTAAAAAATACTATCTTAAAAATACTTTAAGGTTAACGCGCACAATATTTACCTATGGGCAGTAAAGTAGAGCTTGTGGGATGTGGAGAGTAAGCTAGCGGGCGCTGTATGCACTTTCGTACCCCAAAAACATGGCAGAAAAAAGAAAGAAAACGTATCTCTTTCACAGTGAATGGGATGAGGAGTTCTTTTTTACGACTGTAAAAGAAACCTGCGTGTGTCTGATTTGCGGGACGACCGTGGCGACAGCAAAACGGCACAATGTGGAGAGACATTTCAATACGTGTCACAAAAGCTACCATGATAAATATCCACCTGCAAAGCCTACGGGCAGAAAAAGCCCGTGAGCTAAAGACCGCTCTGGGTAAGCAACAGTCTTTTTTTACGAGGCCGGCCAAAAACTCACAAAAAGCAACCGAAGCCTCGTTTAGAGCTACACATTTTCTGATCAAGAAAAAAAAGGCATTTACAGATGGAGAAGTTGTCAAAGAAGCGATGTTATTAATTGCTAACACTGTATTTAAAGACGAGAAAAATGGAAGCGACCTAATCTCCACTCTTTCCGACGTCCAACTGGGGGCATCTACGATGGCAAGACGAGTATCAGCTATGTCCAGTAACTTGGTCGATCAGTTGGAGCAGGATCTGGCGAAGTGCAAGTGGTTTAGCCTCCAGTGCGATGAGTCCGTGGACAGCAGCAGTACAGCGCAGTTATTGGTTTTTATCCGGATGGTGTTTAATGATTTCTCCACAAAAGAAGAACTCCTGACACTACTGCCCTTAAAGACAACTACGAGAGGAGTTGACATTTATAACACGGTGAAGGAGTTTTTCGTGCAGAAAAAGGTGCCATTGGAAAAGCTGGTAGCGGTGACAACAGACGGGGCTCCTGCTATGGTCGGCCGACAGACAGGTTTCATCGCTCACTGTAAACGTGACCCAGACTTCCCCAAATTTCTGCATTACCATTGCATCATTCACCAGCAGGCGTTGTGTGCGAAAGTGATCGGCTTTGGGCACGTAATGACTCCCGTTGTGAAAATCATAAACAACATCCGCTCCAAAGCAAAGCAGCACAGGATTTTCAAGGTACTATTAGAGGAGATGTCAGCAGAATATGGGGACCTACTGCTACACACAGAAATCAGATGGCTCAGCAGAGGACGAGTTTTGCATCGTTTTTTGTCTCTTTTGCGTGAAATCAAAGAGTTCATGCAGTCCAAAGGCGAAGATGTCTCACTGCTAGAGGACACAGAGTGGACACTTGACCTTGCATTTTTGGTGGACATTACTGGGAAACTAAACCTCCTGAACTGCCAGCTGCAAGGCAAAGGTAAGACTGTTGTCGATATGATAAGTGCTTTAAATGCATTTAAAGCCAAAATGAATGCATTCTCTGCAGATTTACAGAGAAAAAAAGTTCTGCACTTTCCCTCTGTGCAGTCAGTGCTGAAAGACAATGCTTCTGCATCTGAGACATTTGAAAAAGTGGCAGAAAAGTACATTGAAGTAATAAACAGACTTGGGCAAGAGTTTGAGAATAGGTTTTGTGACCTTCATCAGCTTGAACCATGTGTGTTCTTCATTTCCAACCCTTTCATGAAATGGGGACACAACATGCTTTGCTGAGCAGTTAAGTGCAACGTTCAACTTGGATGCTGGACAGGTGGAGATTGAAATTATAACATTGCAAAATGATCTCCATCTCAAAGCCTACCAGGCTGCACCAAACTTTTGGCGCCTTGTTGACACAGAGAAGTACAGTGGAGAGTATGCACAGCAGCCATGAAGGTTGCCAGCCTGTTCTGTCTCAGCCTATCTCTGTGAATCAGCATTTTCTGACATGAACTTCATCAAAAACAAACACAGAACACGCCTCACTGATGCACATCTGAGAGACTCACTCACAGTTGCAGTGTCAAGTTACACACCAGATTACAACACACTGGTGAACAGCATGCAATGCCAGTCTTCCCACTAACCAAGGACGGATACCAGATGTAGTCAGTGACAACATGGTAGTGCCATGGCAAAGTTGAATTAAAATATTGAAGAATTGTGTTCAATTTAAAAGTGTGTTCATGACATTTAAAAGTTATAATTTTGTTAAACATAACACAGACTTGGCCATTAGTTCAAAATGTGAAATAAAAAATGTATTACATATTTAAAAATATGTAAGTTGATTTTGTTTAACATTACATAATTGTTAACTTTTTGAAACATGTTGCAACATAGTTCATGATTTGTTAACAGGGCATGTCAGTGGCTTGTGCAAATGGGATATTTTTTGCTAAAATGTAGTGATGTAAGTGATCATCTGAAAATGTAACAAATACTGTGATTAATAGAGATAAAGTGTTGAATATTGATATCTGTTTCCCACCTTGTTGTCATTTTTGATAATCATTGTTAGAAATCATTAACATGATCAGTGTCTTTACATAGGTGAGTATTACTAATCATTATAAATAATGTATAACTAAAGGCAAACTGAGCAAATTTGTTATTTCAGAAGAGCGTATCAAACTGGTAGCCCTTCGTATGATTCAGTAACCGTGAAGTAGCTCTCAGTTTCAAAAAGGTTGGTGACCCCTGATCTGGAGTATCCTGAGGAATTGCATCGGAATGGTGAGAATCTTTCCTGTCATTCAGGGGAGGATGTACTCAGGGTGCTTACTGCTGCTTCACATGTTTCCATACGGTAGCTCAAATTCCCCACTCTGTATGTTGTTACATACAGAGTGTAAAACTGCGAGGAGGGTTCCTTGATTCATGACATTTTCTTCCACAGCTGTTGGTAACTTTGTCTCCACACACATCCTCACCTGCTGCTCTCTGCTCAGCCGAGTCTCAGCAGAAACACCAGCAGCATCCTCAGGAAGAGATAAAATCTTCTGAAACATCTCCGCAGAGTTGAATTTTTTATTTTTTTTTGGAAATTTTTTTTTGTGGTATTTGTTTGTTTTTATAGAAATTTATTTATTTTTTCTTTTTTATTGTGTGAGAGAGAGAGAGAGAGAGAGAGAGAGAGAGAGAGAGAGAGAGAGAGACCAGAGAGACCAGAGAGACCAGAGAGACCAGAGAGAGACCATAGAGAGACCAGAGAGAGACCAAAGAGACCAGAGAGAGACCAGAGAGACCAGAGAGAGACCATAGAGAGACCAGAGAGAGTCCAGAGAGACCAGAGAGAGACCAAAGAGACCAGAGAGAGACCAGAGAGACCAGAGAGAGACCAGAGAGAGACCAGAGAGAGACCAGAGAGACCAGAGAGAGACCGGAGAGAGACCAGAGAGAGACCAGAGAGACCAGAGAGAGACCAGAGAGAGACCAGAGAGAGACCAGAGAGAGACCAGAGAGACCAGAGAGAGACCAAAGAGAGACCAGAGAGAGACCAGAGAGACCAGAGAGAGAGCAAAGAGAGACCAGAGAGAGACCAGAGAGACCAAAGAGAGACCAGAGAGACCAGAGAGAGACCAGAGAGACCAGAAAGACCAGAGAGAGACCAAAGAGAGACCAGAGAGAGACCAGAGAGACCAGAGAGAGACCAAAGAGAGACCAGAGAGAGACCAGAGAGAGACCAAAGAGAGACCAGAGAGAGACCAGAGAGACCAGAGAGAGACCAAAGAGAGACCAGAGAGACCAGAGAGAGACCAGAGAGACCAGAGAGAGACCAGAGAGAGACCAGAGAGACCAGAAAGACCAGAGAGAGACCAGAGAGAGACCAGAGAGACCAGAAAGACCAGAGAGAGACCAAAGAGACCAGAGAGACCAGATAGACCAGAGAGACACCAGAGAGAGACCAGAGAGAGACCAGAGAGAGACCAGAGAGAGACCAAAGAGAGACCAGAGAGAGACCAAAGAGAGACCAGAGAGACCAGAGAGACCAGAGAGAGACCAAAGAGAGACCAGAGAGACCAGAGAGAGACCAGAGAGAGACCAGAGAGACCAGAGAGCAGACCAGAGAGACCAGAGAGAGACCAGAGAGAGACCAGAGAGAGACCAGAAAGACCAGAGAGAGACCAGAGAGAGACCAGAGAGACCAGAAAGACCAGAGAGAGACCAAAGAGACCACAGAGAGACCAGATAGACCAGAGAGACACCAGAGAGAGACCAGAGAGAGACCAGAGAGAGACCAGAGAGAGACCAGAGAGACACCAGAGAGAGACCAAAGAGAGACCAGAGAGAGACCAGAGAGAGAGCAGAGAGAGACCAAAGAGAGACCAGAGAGACACCAGAGAGAGACCAGAGAGACCAGAGAGACCAGAGAGAGACCAGAGAGACCAGAGAGAGACCAGAGAGACCAGAGAGACACCAGAGAGAGACCAGAGAGACCAGAGAGAGACCAGAGAGAACAGAGGTCTCTCTCCAGCCAACAAGCCAACAAAGGTTACCATCGGTAACACACCACACCGACAGGGAATCTGATCCTGCGGGACAGACGTGTCCCTCTGCCTGAGCCAGCACATGTCCAGGTCCGTCTGAGGTTCACACGTGACCACGTGGAGGACCTAAAGGGGGGCTGGGAGAGTCTCGTGTGGCCAGATGAGACCAAAATAGAACAATTTGCTAAAAACCCAAGTGGTTGCACCCCAAGAACACCACTGTGAAGCCTGGGGGGCGGGGGACCTCCTGCTTTGGGGGTGTTTTTCTGGTCGGTGTTAAGGAAAGAGTGGACGGGGCCGTGGATCCTGAGATCCTGACCAAAAACCTGCATCGATGATGAGACGTGGCTGGGTCTCCCAGCACGACAATGATCCCAAACACATCGCCCCGGCAACAAAGGAGCGGCTGTGCAAGAAGCTTTTCAAGGTCCCGGAGCCAGTCTCCAGACCTCAGGTCAATAGAAAACCCGTGGGGGGAGTTGAAAGTCCTTGTTGCCTAGCGACAGGCCAAAAAACACCACGGCTCTGGAGGGGGTCTGCACGGAAGGATTTTTTCAATCTCAGGGGTTTTTTTTCTGTATTTCCGGACGGATCCTCTGGTCCCAGCTCTTTCTGGCAACTTTTAACTGGATCTCAACATGTTTTCCCAAGGAGCCGATGAGAATTAATTAATTATTATTAATTAATAATTATGAAAGGATTTATTGTATGAAATCAAGATATCAAGATACAGATATTTATGGTCAGTAGTTAGCGTTTCTGTAATAGGAAAGTACAGTTTTAAAAACAAAAGTAATCACAACAGACATCTGGAACAAGGACATGAATGAGTCCTTGAACACATCAGATGATCATCAAACAGAACACACACGTTCACACTGTCCGCGTTCCCGATAGTCTTTACACGGAACAACGAACGCTGACACAACCCAGGTTTGATCTCAGCTGCACATTATTCCTCCGCTGACGCTGTGTGACCCTCCGTTAGCGTCCAGCGGGTCGTCGGGCCACCCTGGGTCCTGGGGTGGACGCGCACACTGCGAGGGCCCCGCCTGGTTGTGTGTGACTGGTGGAGCACAGTACGCCGCGGACGCTTCCCGCTGCAGCATGGGGCAGTCACCGGGTAGCTCCTGCACCAGCGCCGTCCTCTGGACCCCGGAACAGCGGAAGTCTCTGACCTGGGAAAGCAGGCCCGCGGGTTCCGAGCTGGCCTGTTGGCGAGCTACTTTCCGGGCGTAGTATCGTCTGGAGGCGGCCCTCCAGGCTGCCCTCTTCAGCCTCTGGGCCTCCTCGGACAGCTCCGAACATCGGCACACTCTTCTTCCTCTTCATCCTGAGGAGTTCCGAATCAAACAGGTGATTTTGTACTGAAAAATCCATTTCAGCTTCCTGTTTTTGCACCACCAGCTCGTCGTTTGTGCTAACTTCACTCAGTTACTCGTGCATTTATTTTAGCGGGTGTGTTTGACTGGCGGTAGAAACACGTTTGGGCGGTTGCCTACAGTCTGTGTGCGGATGATTTACCCACCGGAGGTTCTGTCTGTAAGGGAAGGCACATCCGTCTGGGGGTGTGTGAGCTTCAGTTCGGATGCTCCTCGCGTCTCTATACTCCTGCACCTCTAAAAGGATGCAGGAGAGAGACTTGCCTCAGCACCAATCACCTGGACGCTAACGGGTTCTGTTAGGATGCTAAACAAGCTTAAAATCAGACACAAATGTGTTCTCAATTCTTTTCAGGTGTTTTTCAAAACAAGCAGATGTGCTTTAACTTTGGTTTATTGAAATTCACATTCCGAAACCCCACGAGGACCCGAAAATGTAAACCTTTAAGATTCCTGAAAGTGAAAGTTGTGTAAATTGAATCAAACAGTGGGAGACATTACGGTTTTCGGCGGCGGTCCCGGTTTCCCGAGCGTCTCCATCCTCCTGCCGATGCTCTGACTCCTGCTGACCGATTTCCCACTGGATGAAGACTTTGTCGATGTCACACGGCTCTTCTTTGACCAGGGAGCTGCTGGGAGACGTGGGCGCGTTCTCCGCTGCATCTGGTGTCCTCGAGGACTCGGAGGAGCGACAGGTTCCATTCTGCCTGAGAGCCCTTCTGCTCGGGGACAGCGGAAGGGAAGACTCGTCGCTTTGGAAAGAGATGCGCAATGAAGGTCTTTCAAAATGGGCAACTATGGAGAGAAGAGTCAAAAGAAGAGTGCCTGTCAGAAAACGCGCATCTCAGCTTTTCTTTTCTTTATTTAGCTTTCCTATTTTTTTATTCAGCAATGGTATCATGATATATTATCAAGGTGACATTGCCAAGTAGGCTAAATGATGAAAAACCGTCAAACTGGGAGGCTGGCTCTCGCGTACCGGCGTCGCTCCTCTCACAGTCCCGCTTGGCCAGCTCGGGGTCTGAGCTGCTCGGGTCGTAGCGGTGCTGTGGTGCCGGTTGTGGGTCGGCAGAGACCTGGGCCACCAGGAACCTGCTGCAGTCCGGGTTCAGCACCAGCCCGCAGGCAGAGAGCGGCTGGCGCGGCGGCTGCTGTCCGCGCTCCAGCTCCCTCAGCCTGCACTCCAGCCGCTGGATCTCCTTGTCGCGGTCGCCCACCATCCGCTGGTACTCATGATTCCTGGCGCTGTTGACGCCGTACAGCACGTTAATGATCGAGTCGATTGCCAAGCGAATCGCGTTTTCCACCACAAGAACTTCTTCTTCGCGCAGATGTGGGTGCAGAGTTCCAGTCGTAACCGAATTCATATTGTTTTGATTGTTTAATAATTTTGCTTCAATCGATGGATCATCAGAAACGGTGCGAGGCAAACAAATCGATGCGTGAAACACAATTGCTAAGTATACCTAAAATAGGTGTACTTGAAATTACCAAAACAAACAGAGCCGCTGGTTATTTTTCCAGTAACCCCTGACCCGGAAGCAGTTCCCCTTTCTTCTTCTCCTCTATGTATTGCGGCGGTTTGCTTTCCACTCCCCGGAACATTACCGCCCCCTACCGGGCCGGGTTTAAAACGCGAGATTTGGGCAGTTATTCGGATTTTAGATGTCTTTCCTTTTATTTTTGTCGTCAGCACGAAAATAAGAAAATGCTTCAAAATGTATCGCCTTATTTTCTCCTTTTTAAGTGAAAAGCTACTTTTATCCTCTTCATTGCTATCCCTTATATTTTTCTCTATGTACATATCGTCTTTAGTTACCCGCTGTTCATCCCCCAGCTACATGCTTACGCATGATATGCAGTGTTCAATTTAGATGCAAAATTTATTTCCCTTATTGCTTTTCTTACCTCCAATCATTAACATCTTATATTATCCAATGTCCTTCTTCCAGTGCAAAACCCACCATTAGAAATGTGTGTTTCCTGCATCTTTTCCCCAGAAGTGTTTTATTAAAGAGCTCCCACAGCGCCACCCATCATTTGGGCTTGATGAGTTATTATTTACAAAATTGAGGATAAAAACAAAACAAAACAAAAAAAGAATAAAAAGAAAAAAAAACTGCTCCCAAATGATGCGTCCATCTTTGGCACTTGAAGATTTTTAGGTTCATAAGTTCTCAGCTCTGCTAAGTAAATAAAGATCTCTCCAGAGATGATTAACGATGGCCCGCCAGTGTGAGGGAGAAGAAATGGGGACAGAGAAAGTGCAAAGGTCAGAAAGCTGAGTGGCGAAACCGATCCAAAACTCTTTTTTCTTAAGGTCAGGACAGACATTAACAGTCAGATCAAGTTGTTCAGTAGTATCTTTGTGGGGCAAACAGAAAAGTGTGTGAAGTTTATGCAACTACCAAGAACGATAATTCAAAGAAAGCCAGTTTTCGCCCAAATCAGTTATGGGTCTACAGTTAAAGTGAAAGAAGATACAGCAGCAGACAGCTCATGGACGAGACATTTGGAGACTGTCCACTCATATCAGTAAGGTATCAAGGTTTGTGTGTACTATAAACAAGACTTTAAAAAGTATGCGATGACAACAAGGCGCTACTGGTGTTGCATGCAGACTTGCGCGGTGCAAGAAACCACATGCGATCAAATGTGACTGATAAATAAGAGCACAGTCGAACTGAAACAAGTCAGGTTTTTGTTAGATAAAGGAAAATCAAAAAGGCTAATTGTGACACTGGTTATCCACGTTTAGATCCACCGGGTGGTCAAGGTTTCCCTTCCTCCTCAGAAGAGTTTTTGAGATCTAAAATCGCTGGGGGCAGAACTTGAAAATGTAGCCCCTGTGGACCCTTAGCGTGCTAATGATCTGGGTGGTCCCCTGACAGTCGTTGGCAGGGTCGTTCACCTAGTTCCAGTTTGGGTGCTTCCCCTTTGTCTGCTGGGTCGCATGGTGATGAGTCAGCAGGTCTGGTGAAAGAGTGTGAACGTTGGGTGATAGAAGGAGTCCGACCGTCCTACCGTACCTGACTGTCCTCAAAGGACTGTCCACTGTCCTTTAGGTGCAGGTGGACCGCTGGGCCCTCCCCGAGGAGGTGGCACGTCCGTGACGTCTGTTTCTCTCCTTTCCTTTGCTGGGGTCTCACTTTTTGCCACTCTTTGCCAAGGCGCAGTCTGGGGTAACCACAGCGTTTGAAAGCTGTTTTAGATGTTCCTGTTTTTTTTTCTTTTTTGAGGTTGTTCTGGGTGCTTCCTCGGTCCTGTTTTGTAGGGTTTGTGATCATAGCAAACTTGTTCCAGCGGGTGGTGTGTGTTAAATAGGAAGTACCGGTCTGTGTTTTCTGTAGGTTTTTTGTGGACCTCCATGCTGAGGTTTCTGTCCTCCTCGATTTTAACTGCACAGTCCAGGAAGGCCAGATTGTCTTTTGGAGAATCTGACGAAATCATCTGACTTTTTCAGGGGGTTCCTACTCCAAATATGTGTTTTTGTTGGGGGGGGGGGGGGCTGCAGCTGAAGACACACAAGTGATTCGACGTGACAAAACTTTTGACCAAACTGGATGACAGGCAGGATAAGTACACCCGAGGATCCTGGTGGACAACTTGAATAAAGAGAGTTAAGAAAAGATAATATTCTGAAACTGACTAAAAAGATAAAGAAATAAAAAGAATTTAACGAAATCCTCGAACTGGTGCAAACAGCCGAAAATCCTTTTAAACTCCCCGAGGCTGTTAGAGAAGCGGGTTATATCTTGAAGACGTTCACCCGTACATGTTCTCAGTCACTTTGAAACCTTTCGGTGCTTGCTTCGTCTTCCCCTCAGGCTGCAGAAATCATCATGTCCTCCCTTCAGGGACATTAAGATGAAGCATTTCTGCGTGTGCTTCATCCTTCTTCGGCGTTTTTACACACCATCCACTGTTTGACGTAGTTTGAGTGAAGGTTTATGTGCTCGTGGAGCGACTGCGTCTGATCTGCTCCGGGTGAAGCTCCGGGGCTGTTGTACTCCCCAAATCCACTGTCGATGGTGTCCAAGTCCACGTGAGGGTAACCGTCCTCCGACTGGTCGTTCAAGGCGAGGGAGTCGAGCGAAACCCTCTCCGCTCTGAAAAACTGGTGGGGAAGAGGAACATCGTCATCCTCCCCTGAGGAGCTGCGAGATGCTTGGCGCTGAAGGACCGGCGGTAATCCACTCGCAGCTTCTTCTAACCCATGGGCGGCCTGCTCTTTCATGTCCTCCACAAACACCTCAAAGCTTTCTCTGTCTTGGTCACTTCTGAGAACACAAGCAGAGCTCTGTGACGTGCCTTCTTCCTCAAACTCCTCTTCTTCAGACAGGGTGACGGTATGGATGGAGATGGGTCCAGCCAGGCCGCCGCGGCTCTGCGAACCCCAGTCCTCACCCAGCAGCAGTGGGTGGGCCTGGGCCTGCAGCTTAGGGAAGAAATGGCCATGTTTGTTCATCTCCTTGCTCTCCGTGCTGCTCTCTTTCTCACTGTTCCACTGGAGGAGGTCCTGCTCGTTCTTCATCTGAACTTGTGAGCCGATCATTAGGTAATCGCACTCTTTAAAAACAGGGTTCACCCACTCCTGCAGCGAGAGAAGAGCAAAAAGTTGGTATTACTGGTTCATTTCGCCGCTTTGTGCCCAGTCATCGAACAAAGGTGCATTTTGCTTTGACACACAGCTGAACACTTGGTGGAACTTTGAACTTGCTGCAACCATTTTTTCTTTGCAAAATCCATCCAGCGGCTGATGCTCCAGCTAGCATGAATCATGCTGCTGATGCAAAGGCCACCACATCCTGAAAGGCAGCACCGGGTCTCATCTCTGACTCATGTCAGAGGTGTCAGGCAGGCAACACCACACGGGCGGAGTGTGGCAGAATGCTTAAGAGCTGCTAGGGTGTGAGTGATGGTGGCGATACCGTGAAGAATGAGGGAACTTTCCAGCCGTCACACAGCTGTATACACACCATCTGATAGCAATGCAGCTTTGAAATTGCTGTGCATGCATGTGGTTTGCTAAGAAAAGTGCATACATTCAGCAATTTTAGAGTTGCGTATGATGCATGTACTTGTTTGTTCACTCCTCCTCACTCGAAAAGTGAAGACTAAGAAGTGAGTGTGCGTGAAGTACAGCATGCTCTTCGCTTACTCAAGCAGAACCCATAGCTAACCGGTTGATTAAGAGATTGTTTGCTTCTTCTAGACAATAAAAGACCTGAAATCAGTCTGTTTTGGTGCACTTTTCCACCGGGGTGAAACACTGTAAAGGTTTTAATTTAAATCTCCACCCACAGCTTTTGAAAAGATGGAAAACACACCTAGTCATTTTCATGTGAGGGCCTTTGACTCTCAAATAAGGGGAAAGTCCCACCGTCAAGCCCCTTCTTTGGTAACACCTGCTGGCCTGTTTGGAGTTTACAGACCAGGTAACCCCCCTATAATACCCTAGATGCGTTTGCGTTGCGTCTGCGCCGAGCCGATATGTTTTGAGAGAAGAAAAAAAAAAAAAAACCCCATCTGATACAGAACAAAACCCCGTTTTGTGGCAAATTAGTGTCCAATTTGCAGAATGCACCCTCACTTTCAAAATATGCATTTTTTTAGATGAAAATAAATAATTCCAACATACTATACAGAAATTAAATTACAATTTGACACTTGAATCGCGCGTGGAAGAGGCCAACAAGTCCAAACAACAGGTGTCGTAGCAGCAGGCGGAGCAGATACGCAGCAAAGCTGTTGATGACGCACAAGAGTTTGATCTTTACCTTGAAGTCTCCTCCATAGTTGTGGTAAAGGGGGGCGAAAAAATGCTCTGGCTTGGGGATCTGATGGTTCTTGATCAAATATCTGAAACAAAGATGTTATCTCGGAGTTAAAGGTCATTTCAAAAATCAAACAAATAGGCTTTGATGTTTGTTGGGGAAAATTCCAGCATTACAGCAGATATATTTGGAAAACTGCAGTGAAATGTTTTAAATTGACATTCTATGCTTCTTATAAGAATAACAAAAAAAGCAAACAACTTTGCACTACTATTGAGGGATAATATTCTAATCTTTGTTATTTTACCCAGGCGGCTTGCCTAATTGTTGCAACAACAGTGACGGTAATGATATGGATTCTTGTAAGGATGTAACCTGTCTGACAGACGTCCGCTCGCCATTTCAGAGAGGTGTGTAGGTGCATGTACACAAAGCTCATCAGTGGTTTCTGTGTATGTGGGAGGTAATGCCAGGAAAGCACTGAGAACCTTTGCCGATCATTTACTGGAAGCTTGTGTCTCTGATTTAATTTCAATGGTACAGTTAAAAGTCTCCCAATCAGATACGATCGTCCCAATGAGGCGCTCGCCCTCTGGTTTTCAATGAGCTCAAATATTTCTGATTTGATCAGATGAAAATGAGGTTTCACAGTCCAAAACCCCTGAGGCGTAAAATCGCATATGGATGCAGTTTCAGTAGATCGCTCCGCAGCAGTGTGAGAATCAGGATTCAGGGGGTACTTACGATAAAACCAAGGACACGACCACGACGAGGGTCAAAACAGATGGGGTGATGTAGAACAAATGCCAGCTCATTGCGATGTCGCTGGTTGCTGCGGGTCTGATCTCTGCAGAGGAGCTCCACTCACTCCAGGGGCCTTCATAAAGCTTACCGGGACACATTTTGGCTTTGACGTCTACGAGATAGCCGACTCGTGGCTGCAGCAGCTCAGAAATAATCTGGAGGTGCTTACTGTCCGAGGAGAGGGAATAAACCGGCTCCTGTCACAAGAGAGTAAGGGCAGAGGAGGTCAGCAACGTGCGCGTGCGTGCGTGTGTGTGTGTGTGGATTTTTTGGGGCGCGGGGGGGTTCCGTGCACATTACCTTTGACCACCGGTTAGCTTCTCTGACGCGCACCACGTAGGTGAGGCAGTCCAACTGGTTGACATGTGTCCAGGTGACGTTGTAAGAGTCTTCCGTGTTTGTCACCCGAACTGCAGAAGGAGGCTCGACCTTCACTGCGCATCAGCCAGAAGGTACGATTTGATCAGTGGGGTAGAAATGACAAATTCTGAAATATTTAGCAGTGAATCATCGTCAGCTTCTCTTACCCACATCACAGAGGGCCCAGCTGGGTGACTCACTGCTGTCGATCGGCGCTCCGTCTCCATCGGTCGCTCGCGCATCACACATGGTGCTGACGGACAGAACGTCTTCCAAGCTTTCCGGGGACATGACGCACCAGGACTGAAAGGGTTTCACCTCACAAGAGTCCTCAACATCGATTCCTTCATCACTGTTTTGAAACAAAATCACCACAGCGGCACCAGGCACCGGTGAATATCCACAGTGGCGCAAATCTCAGGCCCAAATTTAGGCTCAAGGAAGCAACCAGGACTGGATGGGGGACACTTCCTACCTGCATTTGACATGGAGGAAGACAGAGCGCGTCTGCACAGCTTCAGCGCACGAGCAGTTCAGAGAAACGTTGTAGTCCGTTGAGCAGGTGACGTTGCACCGACTCACGACTGCAGCTAAAGATGAAGTGCAAGTGTTAACCTCAGGTAGACAGTGGTGGGCAGCTATGTAGCCTCAAGGGGCACAGCGGGTTTTAGATTTTGATCGAGAGGCTGGTCAGGTGGTGCAGGTAGCTAGCGCTCACAGGAGGATCAGAGGTTAGCTAATAATCCCTCTTGATGGACAATTGACTGAGAAATTGTCTGTAAACTGGTCCAACTATCGATGGATGATGAAGCTCCACATGATGTTTGGCCTCGCCTTCTTGAGAGGACATGTTAGCGTGCTAGCTGAAGGGGGGATCAGAGCCTTTTTCTAACCCATCAAGCTGACAACCCTCTTCATTTGGCTTTTGGAGAAATGATTGTGAAAACTCTGCGGGCCACATTAAATAGTTCACAAGTGGCCCCTGGGCCTCGGTTTGCCCACCTCTGCTCTAAGAGCATCCTAACGGTCAACAATATGTGTGCTGTACATCATTATATTTTTAGAGAATACATTTATGTTATTAGAAGAAAAGGACTCACCACATTGAACAAACAGTAGGAGATGCCACAGGACCAGAAAAAAAAAGGGTTTTAGAGCCATGGAGATGATCCTATGAGCCAGCTGCTGTTGAGAGACAGGAGGGACCCCAGCAGCTGTAAGGGACAAATTCACCGTCTGATCTGAGCAGATTCAACTGGATCGAACAGATCCACTCAGATCAGACCCTGATGGCCCACAGATGGACCTCTTTTAGTCAAGTCAAGTCAAGTCAAGTCAAGTCAAGTGAGCTTTATTGTCATTTTGGAACATATCTAGCTGGTGCGATACATATTGAAAACGAAACAACGTTTCTCCAGGACTTGGTGCTGGTAGGACAACACAAAAGGGGCACAAAAAGGACAGCAGGGCTACACAGAGACAACATGGGTCAACACAACATGCAACAGGACGGGTACATAGACGGGCAGGAATGAGGGGTGGAGTAGGGTGGAGTAAAGTGGAGTAGAGTGCAGTATATATCAGAATAAAGTGCAGACAGATATGTCGGAATAAAGTGCAGTACAGGAATAAAGTAGAGGAATAAATAGCAACAAATTCGTCCCAAAAACGAGGACACATGGTTGCTCGCTGTCAATTACTCTTCAATTTAATGACATTTAAAAGGACTAAAACAGAAAACTAAACTAAAGAACAGAAAAAACATCACACTGATACAACTTTTGATTCGGATCGAAAAGCGAGCTCAGTCGTACCTGTTTTCAGGCTGAAATCCTGCCAGTGGCGTCAGATGCCGGAGAGGCTGCAGTGGAAAAGTGCTGGTGTGCGTCGCTGTGGAGGTGTCATCATCAGTGGTGTGATCGAGGATGTGGTTTCAGAGCCACTGAAGACGCGTCTACGTGTGCCGTCCCACCTCCTCTACACAGCTGCTATAAAAAGGCCAAAGTCTACCTGATTAAAGAGGACAAACAAAAAACAAAAGGGAGGGGGAGGGGTTATTTATGGTCTAGTCTTTGGAAAAAATCATGATACCATTTTTAGATTATTTTTCTTTTGTAAAAGGACCCACCCGTGTTTTTCCTTCCTGCTCATATCATTAACAATCAGTCAAAAAACCCAACAGTACATGTTTCCATTTTACCTTTTCAGCATAAACCTTTGCAAAAGCTGCCATGCGGTGTGCCATGCCACACCAACAAAGTCATGGGGCTTCTGGATAAAATCAAACCGAATACATTGAAAATAAAACGGAATGACTCATTTCTGCTGCTGTGACCTTCAGACAATACTTTCAGTGCAAAGGGCAAATATGCTCTTTCCTCCAACTTGTCATTAGCAGCAAAAATAACGTGCGACCTAAACCTTAACAAAGGGAAATAAAGATGTAGAAACACATCTGAAGCGTAGTTAGTTCTTTTTTTATTGTTGAAAGCAGATGAGGGAACACAAAACTGCTACGCGCAGATCTAGTGTTTTATGAGAAAATTGAAATAAACCCCCCTAAGAAAAGACGTGACTGTGGTATTAGTCACTGGGGAACTACAATATGTCTTTTTCCCCCGATACTTTCGGTTTGTTATCTCATAAACTGAACCAGGTGTGAAAAACAGACTCGGTTTATTTTTAGCACTGTTTTACTTTCATTTTCTAGCCTTGATATTAACAGAATTTCAGCTGCTTTGGAAATGAGCTCTTCTACAAAAGAATGCTTTAGTGGCCAAAAAATAGATGTATCATTTTGAATTTCAGTTTTAAAAGGGAAAAAAAAGAGTCAAACTGTGGGCTCCCGACTGCTGCGCAAATATAGCAGCCAGATGTTTCCAGAGGGGAAGTCGGTCGTGACCTTTGAAGATGGAAGTAAAAAACTCTTCTTTGTTAGAGAATCCTCTTCTCAGGGGGGTTTAGGACAGAGTCAGAAGGACAAAAGGACAGACAGAAGGATGCTCCCCTGGGCAAGACGCACAGTGCCTCTGCTTTCTTTCAACAGTGGTCCTGAAGCCAGAACAACCTTCGCGGGTCCACAGTGACACCACGTGGCCTGCAACCAACGGCGACTCGGTTAACCTGGAGGAGTACACATCGTCTGTGACCAGCTACATCGGCAAGTGTATCGACGATGTGACCGTCTCCAAGACCATCACCACACGCCCCAATCAGAAACCATGGGTGACTGCGGAAGTGCGCGCGCTGCTGAAGTCCAGGGACGCCGCCTTCAGAACAGGTGAACAGCACAGCTCTAAGGACAGCCAGAGCCAAACTGTCCCGCGCCATCAGGAAGGCGAAGCGCGCGCACGCCCAGAAAATCCATGGTCACTTCCAGGACAGCGGCGACACTCGGCGCATGTGGCAGGGCATTCAGACGATCACCAACTACAGGACATCACCACCGGCCTGTAGAAGTGACGCCTCCCTCCCAGATGCACTGAACAAATTCTACGCTCGCTTCGAGGCACAGAACAACATCACGGCGAGGAAGACCATCCCTCCCCCCGACGACCAGGTGATCTGCTTGACCACTGCTGACGTGAGGCGAACCCTACACGGAGTCAACCCACGGAAGTCTGCTGGACCAGACAACATCCCTGGCAAAGTGCTCAGAGAATGTGCAGAACAACTAACGAATGTTTTCACCGACATTTTCAACATCTCTCTCAGCAGCGCCGTCGTTCCAACCTGCCTCAAAGCGACCACCATCGTCCCCGTGCCGAAGAAGTCATCAGTCTCCTGCCTCAACGACTACCGCCCCATCGCACTCACACCCATCGTGATGAAGTGCTTTGAGAGGCTCGTCTTGAGGCAGATCAAAAACCAACTCCCACCCTCACTAGACCCACTACTAGTTTGCGTATCGTCCGAACCGCTCCACGGACGACGCCATCTCCACAGCCGTCCACCTGGCCCTCACACACCTGGAGAACAAGGACACTTATGTTCGAATGCTGTTCATCGACTTCAGCTCAGCATTCAACACAATCATCCCCCAGCACCTCACGGAGAAGCTAAGCTTGCTTGGACTAAACACCTCCCTCTGCAACTGGATTCTGGACTTTCTGACCGGGAGACCTCAGTCAGTCCGAATCGGGAACAGCACCTCCAGCACCACCACGCTGAGCACCGGGGGCCCCCCAGGGCTGCGTCCTCAGCCCCCTGCTGTTCACACTGCTGACTCACGACTGTGCAGCAACGCACAGCTCCAACCACATCATCAAGTTGGCCGATGACACGACCGTGGTGGGTCTCATCAGCAAGAACGACGAGTCAGCATACAGAGACGAGGTCCAACAGCTAACTGCTTGGTGTGAAGCCAACAACCTGTCCCTGAACGTCGACAAGACCAAGGAGATGGTGGTTGACTTCAGGAGAGCACCGGGAGAACATCCTCCACTGACCATCAACGGCTCCTCCGTGGAGATCGTCAAGGACACTAAATTCCTTGGTGTCCATCTGGAGGAGAACCTCACCTGGTCTCTCAACACCACTAAAATCAGCAGGAAAGCCCAGCAGCGCCTCTACTTCCTACGGAGGCTGAGGAAAGCCCATCTTCCTCCCCCCATCCTCACCACCTTCTACAGGGGGACCATCGAGAGCATCCTGAGCAGCTGCATCACCGTCTGGTTTGGGAACTGCACCGCGGCGGACCGCAAGACCCTCCAGAGGACAGTGAGGACAGCTGAGAAGATCATCGGTGTCTCTCTAACCCCCCTGGTGGACATCTACACCACACGCTGCACCCGTAAGGCCACCAGCATCGTGGCCGACCCCTCACACCCCTCACACACACTCTTCACCCTCCTGCCATCTGGGAAAAGGTACCGAAGCATTCGGGCCCACACAACCAGACTGACCAACAGCTTCTTCCCACAGGCCATCAGGCTCCTCAATGGAAGGATCTGAACGGCACAGACTTTCCATGCCACCACACATTATTTGACATTATTTATCATCTAACCCTGCTGCTAACTTTCTGGTTTTAGAGAAAAAGGTTTGCACAAATCCTCCCATGCTGCCTTAACACTGCTACTGGGAATAATGTTTACAAAGCCTAAAACTGTTACAATTGCACTGGCACTTTACAGCGTTTACCTACAAACTCTGCGCAACATTTGCACTGTACTGCACTTTATTCTGACATATCTGTCTGCACCTTATTCTGATATATACTGCACTCTACTCCACTTTACTCCACCCTACTCCACCCCTCATTCCTGCCTGTCTATGTACGCGTCCTGTTGCATGTTGTGCTGACCCATGCTGTCTCTGTGTAGCCCTGTTGTCCTTTTTGTGCCCCTTTTGTGTTGCCCTACCAGCACCAAGTCCTGGAGAAACGTTGTTTCGTTTTCAATATGTATCGCACCAGCTATATATGTTCGAAAATGACAATAAAAGCTCACCTGACTTGACTTGACTTGACTTGACTTGAGCGCGGCGGTGCAGCTTGACTCTGGGTTCATTCATCGCCGCGGGGGGGCTGAGGGGGGAAAAAATCCCTATAAAACAAAAACTGCTCTGCACTGGCAACACGCTGCATTGATAGGAAAGCCTATCGCTGCCACTGTCTATAAAAAAATGTTTTTGGTTGCCATGATGACCATTTTCTAAGAGAGGCTTTCATGATGAGTATTGTTCTGCCGCGGCAGTAGTAGTAGTAGTAGTAGTAGTAGTAGTAATTAATGCTTTATGTTTACTTTTAGCATGCTTTTCTACTTTCTTTCTTTTTTTGGGGGGGGGGGAATAAAAACCTTTTTGCAACACCGCACTTCCACCGGCAGGGGCGCTGCAGCGCCCAGCACCCCGACTTCCCGCAAGACGGGTTAAATTTCGCATGAAGGAAACGCCCACGGAGTGCTGACAGAGGGTGTAGTCACTGGTTCCAGCGAAGTAGCGGAAGCAGATCAGCACAGTGGACATGCAGTCTGGGCATTAATTCCATACGATTCGCTGAGTCTAGCAAAAAAACAAAAACACAAAAAGGTCTTTGTCTTCCAGCTACCTCCCTGGCTCCAGGTCATGGGGCAGCAGCAACAGCTTCCCCTCATTCATGAACGAGACCCTGAGAGGCTTTCACCCCCCCACTAGGGGCAGCCGCTCTCTCTGACCCGGAGCAGCCAGTTCCCCTTCTCACACCTGAGGATCCTGCAGGACCTGGACCCTGACCCAGGCGCTTCACACTCGGCTGCGCGCTGAATAGGTCGGCTCTCACAAAGGGTGGACCCGCCCGAACCCTCTCTGATTCCAGCCTGGCTGATCTTCTGTTCCAGCATCACATCTGTGGTCAACACAAGTGTTGCTGATGATCAGTTTAAAATCTTTGTTCTTTGATCAGCCCAGATTACCACTCCCGATCTGTCAGATGGTGTGCGTGTGCGTGTGTGTGTGTGTGTGTGTGTGTGTGGAGACTGAGGGTCTTGCAGCTGTGCGTATGGTGGCAGTGTGGGAGAAGGTCGATTCAGGTTCAGAAGTGTTGAAGCGTAAAATCTGTCTTTTTCTGTGACTCCACCACCTCTGTGGCTGGACCAGACGCCAAGAAACAGTCATTTGTGTGATTTCACAGCTGAGTGGATCCCTGAAACTCTGACAGTCTTCTGCTGAGGTGTGTGTGTGTGTGTGTGTGGGTGGGGGGGGGTAATGGGGGTAACAGAGGGAAAGACGCAGCAGCACCCTGAAGAATGCAGGAGCGACGGGGCAAAAATGAGACTGAAAAATGAGGATCTGGTGGGATAAGATCTTTAAAGAAGGAGATGCTAACAGTTAGCCGCTAACGGGTCATCCTAAGCATGAAAAAGCTCAGACCTGGTGGCATGAGAGACGCTGATCAGAAAAACACCAGGAATGAAGGCAGCGTTGGAGCCTCAGAAGGCTGAAGAACGAACACCTGCACCAAAGTCCTCATAACAACAACACCAGAAGCACCAGGAACCACGGGGGGGGGCACTTGGAGTCAGGGGCGGTGTGGGCGGAGACAGAAAAAGGATACTGCAGAAGATGTGAGCTACCAGTCCAGAAGAAGGGACACCAGGACATCTGCGCAAGCTCAGCCACAGACCTGGAACCAGGAACCAGTCTGTGTAGGTTCTCAGTCATCCAGGTCAGAGTTCTCCGAGAAAAGGTTGTGTGTTCATCTGGACTTTTCAATTTTCTTTTTGGAAAACGTTTCGCCTTCTGTCCAAAAGGCTTCATCAGTTCTGATCAGGTTGGGTGCAGAGCTAGCAGATATAGCCCTTTTGGACCATTGGCATGCTAATGTCAACTGGGAGTCTCTACATTAGTATGCCGGTGGTCTGGATGGATGTCTCGGGGGTCGTTGGCCGGGTCGTTGGCCTAGTTTCGGTTTGGCTGGTTTTTCTTTTGACTGCTGGGCCACATGGTGATGCAACACCTGCCCCGGTGAAACCGTGGGGCTGTTTTGGTTTTTGTTTGACAGCACCCACTCCTAACCTGATCAGGACTGATGAAGCCTTCTGGACAGAAGGCGAAACGTTTCCCAAAAAGAAAACTGAAAAGTCCAGATGAACACAGAATCTTTCCTCGGAGAACTGGAACCATTTCTGGTCCCCCAGCCGGACCTCCAGCCCCCACCCACAGTGGCAGCTGATCAGCTGTCCTGGTTGACAAAACTGGACCTTTTGTCAGTCCCAAAACTTTTAGTCCAAACCCGGGTTAAAAAGAGGGAACGGGTACCTGACAGCCGGCGCCAGAGCTTGGTCGAACCGGTTCCCAGTGGGGGCTGGACTCTGCCCTCCGGCGTTGAGGAGGTCGGGTTGGCGGCTCCAGGATCGGGTCTCCGCTTTCCGCGGATGACGCGGTCCTGTTGGCGTCATCAACCCGCGACCTCCAGCTCGGACCGGCTCGCAGCCGGGATCAGAGTCAGCGCCTCCAGATCTGAGGCCATGGTGCTCAACCGGGAAAAGGTGGCGTGCCTCCTCCGGGTCGGGGCGGAGAACCCGCCCCAAGTGGAGGAGTTCGAGTACCTCGGGCTCCTGTCCCGAGTGAGGGAAACGTGGAGCGGGAGGTGGACCCTGCACCGATCCGCCATGGCGAATCTACCCGTCGATCTTCGCTGCTACCCGCTGCTCGTGGCCATAGGTGACATGGTCACGAGCATAGGTGACATGGTCACGAGCAGCGGGTCGTGACCGAAAGAACAAGATCGCGGGTTCAAGCGGCGGAAATGAGTTTCCTCCACAGGGAGGCTGGACAGGATCGGGCGAGAAGCTCGGTCACCCGGGAGGAGCTCGGAGGAGAGCCGCTGCTCCTCCTCATCCAGAGGAGTCAGAGGAGGTGGCTCGAGCACCTAGTGAGGATGCCCCCTGGACGCCTCCCTGGTGAGGTGTTCAGGACACATCCCTCTGGGAGGAGACCCCCGGGAAGACCCAGTCTCTTGGCTGGCCTGGGAACGCCTGGGGATCCCCCCGGAAGAGCTGGAGGAAGTGGCTGGGGAGAGGGAAGTCTGGGCCTCCTTGCTCCGACCCTGGATAAGTGGTAGAAAATGGATGGATGCACGAGTACCTGATTTAGTGATGATTTCCTGCTCTTTTCTCAGAAGTTCAGAGGTCACCTTTAAGCTGTCCTGTTGGGTGACTGGTCAAACAAACCAATTAGCACCCTGGGGAACCTCTGCTGAAGTGCCATCCAGGAAGAATTAGCCGGGGTGGCTAAATCATCTGTGGTTCGCTGCACGTGTTCATGTCTGGAAGGTAACAAGCGTTCGCAACCTTTTCTCTGTCTGTCAGTTCATCCACCAAAAGCCAGTTTGGAGAGTAAATCAAGAGCGTTTTGACGTGAACCAAGAGATGTCCCGAGTGGCCCCTGAGGAGGTGCATCAGTCGCTTCAAGGAGGCTGGGGGCCTCATCCAGGGACCGTGGCCGGGCTCCTCTCGGTGATGCTGGGATCCTCCGGCATCGTCTGCAGCTCGCCCGCCCGACACATCCACTTCCTCCCTCTGCAGCTCGGCCCCTGGCCCCAGCAGGTCACGGTGTCCCCCAGAGGCCGCCTCATCAACCGCCGTCTTGAACTTGGCGTGAACCGATGCTTCCTGTTGCCGCGGCTACCACAAGCGGGTGTTTTATAACACGCCCGCCCCGGGAGGCAGATTCCCTGAGAATAAGCTGGCCTTGTTGTGACATTTTCCTTTCAGCCATTTGATTATTTCTGTTTGTTGTTCTGGTAGTTTAGGTCATCTAAAGTTATTTATTTTAATCATTTATTTGTCATATAGGTGATATCGGGTATTTCAGTTTGATTCTTAGTTTAGGTAAATGATAAATATATCAAATCACGAGTAAAATTAGGTTTGTTCTAACTTGTGGGCTTTTTCTAAATTTAGCTGAAGTAGAGAAAGAAGAACTGGACGTTATTAAACAGGCACGGAGCCGATTGTGTTAGCAGCTTTTCAATTCCATGTAATTTGATTCAAATTGAAGCAACGGTGGCAGGAACAATTCCCTGTGAAGGGAAGGTCACAGGGCGAGGCTCCTGGGGAGACCCTGCCGTTGATGGCAGACCGGGAAGATGAGGAGCAGCTGTAGGCCAGAAGAAGAAAAACAGGAGGAGGAGAGAAACAAACAAATACTTCAGATCACTGAGGTCATCAAAGAGGCGTCACTAAACACCTCAATAACCGGGTGTAACAAGGGGGGTGCGATTGTGAACTAGTGGGTGATAATGTGTATTTAGATCAGCCAGACAAGCCAAAAAAAAAAATCAAATAAAAAACTAAAATAAAAAATGCAACAATGTTTGCGCTTCGGCCTGTGGCCAGCAGGTGTCAGTAAAGAGCCTCAGACGCTTCGGCGCTTCAGAAAAGGTTCCAGGAAGTTTGCAGTACTGGAACCTGGTCAAGGTTCCAGTGCAGAAAGCTTCCCTGTTATTTCTCTTGTTCAGATGGGAGAAAGTGGAATTCTGTCACACATTACAGACAGCCAGGCTGACTGCTGACCTCCCGTCCATCCAACAGTTATTATTTAACTCTTAATACAATGGAGCTCAAGGCTCCTTTTAACCTGTTAGATTCAAATAAAGGTGAGAATGTCTCTACTTTTTAATGTTATTAAATGAAAATGAAATAAACACATCAGGGGAAAAGCACATTTAGTACATCACATTTCCAGCAAATGAATAAGAGAATTGTGAACTCCGAGGGTTTATTAACCCTCGAGATGCTTCAGCCCGGCCGGGAGCAGATATAGGTCAACCTTAAATTTGCACAGTAAAAGTCCCAGTGGGAGCAGGACCAGGGTGGTCCGTGACGCACTAGAAACAGCAGAAGCACACTCACAGCTGGAGCAGAACATAATCCAATAAATAAAAGGAAACCCGAGCAAAAAAAAGAGAAGCTAATGACCTCCATTGTTGTCTTTAGGCGGGGTCACGGGTGCAGTGGCTGGTGGGGATTTGAACCGTACTGATCACTGGCCAGCTTCCCTGTTTGTTTGTGTAGTATGAGTGAGTTTGCTGCGACGCTGCCTTTGCCCTGTGGACCATTTGCAAGGAGAAAATCAAATGTGGGGGAGTGAGAGAAAGAGAGGAACAGATGGGGGACGGAGATGGATGGGCCCGGCTAACAGGCAGATGTTTATGGGCCATTATTTACAAGGTCTTTAATCGGGTCTATTTCCTTGCCCTTGGCAATGAATAAGTCTTTGGGTCACGCTGCACGGACCTGACCACCACCCATCATCCATCTTTCCGAAAGACAAGGAGGACAATGGACATTTGAGGGGGGAGGAGACTATGAACAATTTTTCTCATAGAATAT